>JAJOOR010050414.1:0-13500 GCA_036250505.1 Solanum acaule | reverse complement strand
GAGATTTGGGCCTTTGTTAGACTGTCAATTGAATCGGCTGTTATGCTATGCCTAGAAACCTGGTATATGATGAGTATTATTCTCCTCACTGGTCATCTGAAAGATGCAGTTACTGCAGTTGGAGCCCTCTCTATTTGGTGAGTCTTGTGTCTTTTAGCATTTAATTAGCAATTTAGCATAAGATGGTTATTCAGCAATGCTTAAGCTTGTTAAAACGCAACCTAACATCCTGTCAGGGCAGGCGAGTTGAGCTTAAACTGTGTATTTGGTTGGCTTGAACAACTCAAACAGGCAATGGAAAGTTGGTTGTTACTTTTATTTGTGAATGAGATGAAATTTTGTGAGCTCGAGATTCATGTCAATTGTTGTAATCTTTCAGCATAAATGTCGATGGATGGGAAGCAATGTTTTTCGTTGGAGTCAATGCTGCCATAAGGTAATGAAGTCCTAAAGCTTCACAAATGTGCACTTCATTTGTGTGTGCATTGTAGTTAATGTATTGTTGTTTTCCCAGTGTTCGGGTCTCAAATGAGCTTGGGCTAGGACGTGCCAGGGCGACCAAATGTAGTGTCGTTGTCACAGTGTTTCAGTCACTTCTCATTGGGATACTCTGCATGATTGTAGTACTTGCATTAAGAAGTCATCTAGCCATCCTTTTTACCGACAGCGAGGTTTTGAAACAAACTGTTTCTGAGCTTGCTTGGTTTCTTGGAGTAACAATGCTTCTCAATAGTGTTCAGCCTGTGATATCAGGTGTTGCTTTTATTAAATTGTTTCTGTTTCTAAGAGAGTTTTACTCCTCCATAGTCCTCACAGTAATCTTATTGGGACCAACTTTTGCTTTTAGGTGTTGCTGTTGGAGGCGGATGGCAAGGTCTTGTGGCTTACATCAATTTGGGTTCTTACTACATTTTTGGTATTCCTCTCGGATATCTTCTTGGCTATGTGGCTAACTTTGGAGTCATGGTAATCAAACTTCCATTCTCAAAGTTTATATCTCATTCTCAAACTACTATATGAAATGAGTAAACACTAATGTGTCGCGATTTTGGATTTTCTCTTGAAGGGACTATGGGGAGGAATGATAGGTGGACTAGCTTTACAAACACTACTACTCTCAATTGTACTCTACAGAATTGACTGGAATAAAGAGGTATGTGAAATAAGGGTTTTAATCATCCAATTAAACTCCATAACACTTGATGTTCGACATCCTCGATACAAGATAACTCTATAGACAACAAGTAGTGCATTGAGTATGAATAAGTGTTTTGTAGTAGTAATGAGAAAATGGAAATGCAGGTTGAACAGACGACAGAACGGATGCGGATCTGGGGAGGTCAAGACTTAGAAACAGCGAAAAACCTCCAAATCCCAAATTTCACGACGGCTTAATTAAGCACTGCAATCGACCCATAACATTCAAAAAAAACTTTATTACGTGCCTCACACAGCTAATATTTTTGGGTTTACTTTTTTTATGTGACAAAAAGAAGATTTTTCCACAGGCTGGACTGGACTTACATAAAGTCAGCAAATGACAATTTTATTATTTTAGAATATTAGAATACGAGTGAGGTAGAAATGCATGTGACTACTACTTTTTTTGTTTTCTTCAAAGATTATTAGTAGAAGATCCTTCATCATATAAACAAAGAATTGGAAGCACTTATTTTCCTATGTATTGGAGGTCAAATATGTGAAAGCACCATCATTTCTTCCATGTTTGAGTTGGACACTTGCAAAAGGTTTGCAATAAGTAGTTAAAAGTTACTAGTATCATAATTTTGACCCAAGTGGATTTAAAAATCTCCTCAAGATTTTATTCTTTTCCCTTTTTAAATTTTCATTACCAGCCAATTTTGTTTCCCGAAAAAACAATGTAATAAATTGATGAAATACAAACTATATGGTTTTCGCTTTACGGCGTAGAGAGTGGCTTTAATGCCAACGGTTGGACTTCATAATAAAGGAAAAATCTTTTTGGCTAGAATGATTTTTTTTTCTATGTTATTTTACTTTTTAAAATATTTTTACTCTTTTAACTAAAAAATGAAAAAAAGATTACTTTATTTTAACATAAAAAAATATTATAGTTTTTTAAATTTTCTAGCCAAATTTTGGTCAAATTTTCTGGCCATTTAGCACTTGATCAAATATACTTTTTCTATTTTATATACGGTCATTCTTACTAAAAATAAGTGTTCTTTAATATTTGTCATTTTATTAAAACTATATATCAATAATATTGTTTTTCCTTGAGAATTATTAGTTTTGGAATTTTGTATTTGACCAACACTGAAACTAAGTACTCCCTCCGTCTCATTTTATGTGCCCTTAGAATGTCATTTTACTATAATTGGAAATAATTTAACTAAAAAATTCTCTTTTTACCCTTGATATAATTTACAACCATACAAATATTCAATGATTATTTTAGATCACAAGTTTTAAAAATCTTACTTTTTTTTAAAACAATACTAAATCAAACAGTATTACATAAAATAGAACAGAGATAATAATTAATTTATATTTATTGATCAAATTAATTAATTCATATTTATTAATTAGAAACTTAATTAAAAATACTAAATAAAAATACAATAATAAAACTTAATTTCTGAAAAGACGTAAAACCTAAAAATAATAACAATTAAATAAAAAGTACAATTTAGTGTTACATTCGGCCATGGTGATCAAAGTGTCTAGGGAGTGGGAACCATAAATTAATAACAGAGGCACAGATTCATCATTTATTGTGAAGGCATTTACGAGACTCACGTCGTTCCTTTTCAGTTACGCCTATATTTGATTGGACACATAATTTATTATTTTTAAACAAGATTTTGTACAATATATTCTCTATATTTCTTGTTAATTGATTTTGTGAGATAATGTATTAAGTTAGTGTTTAACTAGTATAGATTTTTAATATTCTTGATAAGTTATTTTTGGGTGAAGTTCACTATGTAGCCATAAATTTGTTCAAGAATATTAGTTGTATGTTTAAATTTATTACTGATTCAATTGAAATTGTAACTCATTCAAAATAAATTGTTCCTTTTTCTTTTCAATCTCGTCACTCAAATTATAACTCAATTTTTTTTGGAGGAGGTAGATAAATATTAGTTGGAAATAGTAAATAAAGTGTGTTTTTTTTAATATAAAATTTGGGATAATTTTTAAATTTTTGAAAATTCCTAATTATTAGAACTTGGCTCAAATATTAGTTTTTTTTTAGTATTTGGAAACTTGAGATGTTTACCAAATATATTTGTCAAATTGTATGGCCAAACACTATTTCCTAAGTTTTTTTCAAATATATTCTTAACCAAATGGGTCCTAGAAAAACATTCAAGGACATAATTTAAATAATAATTTTCACTATTTTTCTTTTTGAAATCATAAATATAACTTTATAAATAGTATAATTTATCTTCTAGTAAATACAAGAGGAACTTTCACAATAGCCACTATAATAAACTTAATTATGCTCCATAGTTATAGTTTGCATATTCATGGGTTGTAGCTATAGTTTAAGTTGCCTCATTTGTATAATTCGTGGATTTGTATAATTCGCAGGTTTGTATAATTCGCATGTACATTTGTATAATTCAGTTATTTTTGTATAAATTCGAAATAACGAATTTATACAATTACAAACATCAGAAGTGCAAATAGTTATACAAATTATATTATACAAATTCTGAATTATACAAAAGTTATATAAATTATATTATACAAATTCCGAATTATACAAATGCGCGAATTATACAAAACTAAAAAGCTGAGCTGTGTAATTATAGTTAAAAGTAAGCTGCGAATTATAATTAAGGTAAACTATAGCTATATTAAGTAATTAACTAGTATATGTTTGCTTATACGCATAATTTCCCCTAAATATAAAACATCAATAAATGAAAGGAGCTATGGATTTTATTTGAAATATTAATTTTAAGCTTTGAAGGGTTTAATTATTTTAAAAATTAAAAAAAGTCCAGTTAATAAGAAAGAGAAGGAGTATATGTAATCTTAAACCATGGTAACATGAAATATGAGTAGGGTTGTTCAAAATCGAACTGAAATCGATAACTCGAACCAAAATTTTTTTATTGGTTTAGCCGTAATTGGTTATTGATTTAGCGGTTTTGATAACAATTTTGATTTTTTTTGTTATCGGGTTACCGGTTCTTAACGGTTTTAGGTGTTTTCTTAACGGGTTAACCGATAACCCAATAGTAAATTATAATTATATTTATACCATTTTGTATATAAAGTACTTGACTTAGAGTTTGGTTTCCTACTTTTATTTCGGGTTGTCCCAAACTCTTGGTTATTCTACAATGTAAAAGTGTTTGTTTTTGTTAAAGATGCAACTTTTGAACTCATGTGCATGGTGTATCACCTTGTTATTAAGTGATTTTCAATGTATTATTTTGTGTAAAATCTTAACGATTAAATCGATAACCGAATCGATAACGATCAGACAAACCAATAACCGATAAGTCAATATCTTAATGGTTCTATAACGGTTTAACATCTCTTCAAACCGATAACCAATAAATCAAACCGATAAACTTCAAACCCGAACCAAACCGACCGATACCCCGCCCTAAGAGAAGCTTGTCTTTGAGGATAAAATGATAGTAATTTCTCAACTTTTTATAAATTTTTAATATATTTGTCATTGACTTAATCATTAGAATATCTCGTTCACATTTGTTTATTATTTGGTGTCTTCATCATTCCATTGAAGAAATTAGACAGATGAAAACGCACTAACTACTATTTTTCCAATGGAATCACCGTTGCTCAATGATTTCTCCGGCGATCTTATTTGCTCCGACGGTGACTATCGGCGTATTTCTATAGTGAATTTGAATAAATTCTGGATTGAGACAGTAAAGTTATGGGAAATTGGAGGCCCAATAGCTTTGAATATCATGCGTCAATACGGACTTTACGCTGTCACTGTTGCTTTCTGTGGTCATCTTGGACCAACACACCTTGTTGTTGTTATCCTTGCTCAAACTGTCATTGCTACTTTCGCTTTCGGCTTCATGGTGAGTCCCTTGTTTTCTTTTACTTATTGATGTGCATTTCGTAGAATTCTCATTCATTTCTTATGATTAATCTTTAGATGGGCATGGAGAGTGCTTTGGAGACACTCTGTGGGCAGGCATTTGGTGCTGGAAAAGTACACATGCTTGGAGTTTACACACAACGCTCAATCATTATTCTACTCATCAGTACCTTCCTTCTGTTGCCTATTAACATTTTCGCGACTCCTATACTTAAGTTCCTACACCAACATCATGATATTGCTGTTGTTGCTGGAAAGTTCACCATATTAACCATACCTAAATTATATTCCCTGTCTATCACTATTCCCACTTCAAAATTTCTTCAAGCTCAGAGTAAAGTTGGTGTGCTGGCCTGATTGGTTTTGTGGATCTCCTACTCCATGCTCTTCTCCTTTGGCTCTTCATTTATGTATTCAATTGGAGTTTAACCGGGGCAGCTATATCCCTTAATCTTGTAGGGTGGATCAACGCGTTAGCTCAATTTGCTTATGTAGTTGTTTGGTGCAAGGATGGGTGGAAGGGATGGTCTTGGTCTGCATTCAATGACATGTGGCCCTTTGTTAAACTGTCAATTGAGTCAGCTGTTATGCTATCTCTAGAAACCTGGTATCCGATGAGTATTGTTCTCTTCGTTGGATGTCTCAAAGATCCTGTTACTGCTGTTGCATCCCTCTCTATTTGGTGAGTCTTGCGCTTTCTTTTTTCCCCCATTGATTATTAGGCTATGCAACCGAACATTCAATCAGGATTTGATTGACTTGAACAACTGATCAAACATATCAGTTTTTGGTCATCTTTCAGCTCAATCATTGGTGAATGGCAAGAAATGTTTTTTGTTGGAATCAATGCTGCCATAAGGTAATGACATCCTAAATCTTGCCATTTGGATGAGTTTGTGTTACTGTATTTTTTTTTTCAGTGTTCGGGTCTCAAATGGGCTTTGATTAGGACATGCCAGGGCGATCAAATATAGTGTCTATGTCACACTATTTCAGTCACTTCTCATTGGGATTCTCTGTATGAGTGTAGTATTAGCAGTAAGAAATCATCTTGCCATTCTTTTCACCGACAACGAATTTTTGATTAAATCTGTTTCTGAGCTTGCTCAGTTTCTTGGAGTAACAATGCTTCTCAACAGTGTACAACCTGTAATATCAGGTGTTGCTCTTTAATTACATTGTTCTGTTTCTATAGCTAAGAGAGCTTTACTCCTCCATAGTCCTCAGTCCTCACAATGATCTTTTTGTGCTGCAGGTGTTGCTGTTGGAGGGGGTGGCAAGGGCTAGTGGCTTATATCAATTTGGGTTCTTACTACGTGTTTGGTATTCCTCTCGGATATGTTCTTGGTTATGTGGCTAACTTTGGAGTCAGGGTAATTAAACTCTCATTCTCAAAGTACTATAATTTGTTTTACTAGTATCTCTCATATTTACTAGTATCTCGCAGGGACTATGGGGAGGAATGATAGCTGGACTCGCTTTGCAAACATTGCTACTCTCGATTGTAATCTATAGAATCGATTGGGATAAAGAGGTATGGAAATTATAGAATAGAATTGACATTTTGGGTCAAAATCATCTCTGTTGACACCAAGTACTAGTGCAGAATTTTTAGTTCCTTATCGACTTATTAAGTAAAACACGATTTGCATTTAGTACAAATTGAGTGTTTTGTAGTAGTAGTAGTAGTAATAAGAAAATGGAAATGCAGGTTGAGCAGACGACAAAACGGATTCGGCTGTGGGGAGATCAAGACATAGAAAAATAGCTTAAGAAGAGCTACGATCTGTGCATAACACAGCTTGACAATTTTATTACTTCTATATCAAATGTATTGGTACACTTGTACCTTTACAATATGCATGGTGTAATTTGATTGAATACAATTATATATATAAAAAATTAAGTGTATTGACTCTAACTGACATACAAAAGCTAATTTAAACGGAAAAAAAATGTCCAAGACTTACGAGAAAATTCATAAATCTTGTCTCGATCTGACGTGGAATCATCCAAATAGAAAGAAGTTATTTTATTGTTTGGGCCAGGCTGTAGCTGTCTACATGTTGAAATGCTACAACAAGAAATCTGAAGTATAGAAATGAGATATATTTGTCGAAAGCTTTGCATTTTTTTTGGTATAAATGAGTGTTTTGTTGGAACATATTAACTTGAAATAAGATGTGGGATACTTTCAACGTTAGTATCCAACAATGTTGCTCGGACTCTTCAAAAATGTCAACGAGTGCGTGTCGGATTTGCCAAAATAGTGTATTTTTGGAGAATCCGACACGGGTGCGGCATCAAAAGTGAAGAGTCCACGCAACTAAGGTATCCAATACTAGTGCAGATGGAGAAACATGCATGAAAACAAAGAAAATCACTAGTTATTCTCTCACTACAACAAATCAAGGATTTTTTCAAATAGTGAAAAGAGTAATGGAATCACTGTCGCTGGAATATGACTTGTCCAGTATCGGCTCCAACAGTGATTACTGGTGTATTTCTGGCCTGAATTTGAATGAATTATAGGGTGTATTCTAGACTGAGACCGTAAAACTATGGGAGATTGGAGGCCTAATTGCTTTGAATATCATGTGTCAATACGGACTTTACGCTATCACTATTGCTTTCTGTGGTCATCTTGGGCGAACACACTTCTCTACTGTTACCCTTGCTCAAATTGGGAAAGTACACAGGCTTGACTTTACACACAACGCTCAATCATAATTCTGCTGCTAAGTACCTTCCTTCTCTTACCAATATAGATTATTGCGACTCCTATACTTAAGTTCCTAGGTCAAGATCATGATATTGTTGGAAAAAGTTCACCATGTTAATCATACTGGAATTATATTCCCTATCTATCAATATTCCCACTTTAAAATTTCTTAGAGCTCAGAGTAAAGTTGGTGTGCTGGCCTGCATTGGATTTGTGGCTCTCCTACTCCAGGCTCTTCATTTATGTATTCAATTGGGGTTTAACTGGGGCAGCTAGCTCAATTTGCTTACGTTGTTTTTCAGTGCAAGGTTTGGTTGAGTTTGTGTTAATGTATTGTTGTTTTCCCAGTGTTCGGGTCTCAAGTTTAATTACACCATGACTCCCAAGTTAGCCACATAACCAAGAACACATTCGAGAGGAATAGAGAAGGCGTAGAAAGAACCCAAATTGTTGTAAGCCACTAGACCTTGCCACCACATCCAATAACAGCACCTACAACACAAAGATTTGGGCGCCCCAAAAAGATCATTGCGAAGACAATGGAGGAGTAAAACTATGTTAGATATAGAAAAAGAACAATGTAATTAAGGAGCAACACCTGATATCACATGATGAACTGTTGAACATGATTCTCCATTCTCACCTGTGAAGAAGAAATCCAAAGATGCATTAACTACTTCGAGTTCTTGAGATAATGTTTGGGCCCAAGTTTATGGACATTCGTTTTGGAATTAATGATATGGGACACATTTAGAATTTCCCTCCGTAGCCCAATCTTATATTTTCTCTTATCCAAATTTTGTAAATATCTGTAGACAATAAAAGTTTGTTATTATCACAGCCAATAGGAAAAGGGACAGCTGTGAATTAGTTAGGGTAGAACTTTTTTCTTTGCTTAATTTATCTTGTATATATATATGATTTTGTACAGCGATGAATACACAAGAGAACATTTTCTCAAATACTCTGTTTTCCTACATGGTATCAGAGCCATAAGTGCTCTCTTTTCCGTTTCTTCCCTCTCACTTTTTCATCTAATCTTGATTTTCTCTTCTCCTTGCATTGGTTGATACTTCTTCTTTCAGAAGTCCAGCTAGGTACTCAGTCCCGTACTCTCTTTGACTCTGCCAGTCCTTTATATATTCAACCTTCTAATCCCCTGGAATGCTCTTGGTTAATTCTCATTTCGATGGTAAGGGTTATGCTGGCTAGAGTCGTGCTCTTGTCATTGCCTTGTCAGTCAAAAACAAACTTGGACTGGTCGATGGCAGTCTAGCTGAGCCTCTGCCTTCCGATCCTACTCACAGGCCTTGGGCTAGATGTAATGACATTGTTATTTCATGGATCCTCAACCCTCTTTCCAAAGACATTGTTGAATCTATCCTCTACTCCAGAACTGCAAAAGAAATATGGAAAGATCTATCAGGTAGATTTGGACAATGCAATGGTGCACAACTATATCAACTTCAAAAGGAACTCTCTGTTACAGTACAAGGTAACATTGATATAGCAGGTTATTTTACTAAAATTTAAAAATTCTGGGATGAGCTTGATGCTTTCATTACTCTCGATCATTGTTCTTATGCGTGTATTTGTGGAGGCAAAATAAAAACCATCAAGTCCCATTAGGATGTGAGGTTGATTTAGTTCCTCATGGGACTCAATAGCTCCTACTCAAGCGTTATGAGTAGTATCCTTACGATAGATCCTCTGCCTTCAGTCAGTCAAGCCTACTTTTTGCTAATTCAAGATGAAAAGCAAAAAGAAGTGCATATGGAATCTAGCCCTTCTCATGGCACTTTTTCGGTATCACATCAGACATTTGGACATAATTAGAGGTTCAACAATAATAAAAAAAATTAAGGAAATCAGGATAGAAGGTTCAAGACTCAGTTTGACAAACCCAAAACTGGACTCTTCTGCACTCACTGCAAGCTGACCAATCATGAGGTTTCTAAATATTATAGGTTGATTGGTTTCCCTCCTAATTTTAAGTTTACCAAGCCCAAGAAAGACACGTTTGCTGCTCATAGCACTACTAATGTGCAAGGTGATCAATCTCTTGATGTCAATGCATCCACCAATTGTGCTGGTATTTTTACACCTCATTTCAAACCTAGTTTCTTCTTTTTTTCTTCTCACCTTACTTCTGATTTTTGGATACTTAATTCAGGGGCATCCGACCACATGACTTTTGATTATTCACTCTTGTCTAATGTAACTCATCTGCCTACTGTTCTGTATATTAATATGCTAAATTCTCACAAACTCAAAGTGACATATAAATGGAGTGTTCATATTCTGCCTAATCTTGTGTTGGATAATGTTATTTTTGTTCCTGATTTTAAGTTCAATCTTCTTTCTGTTCACAAATTAACCTCTCAATTTCAATGTATGCTAACATTCTCTTCTTCTGGTGCTGTTTTTCAGGGGCCTTCTATGAAGAGCCCACTGGTTCTTGGTGTAGTTCACGATGGCCTTTACATTTTCAAATCAACACCCATCCAGTCCAGCTTGGTTCCAATCTTATCTTGTCTTGTTTCAGCTAGTAGTTTTTTGTCTAAGTCTGTTTGTAATTTTCCTTCTCATGGTTTAGGCGTTTTTGTTTTCTCTACTATTAACAATGACAATGTAAGCCTATGACATCAATGATTAGGGCATTTTCCTCTTTCTAATATGAAGAATATTTCCAATTCCACTTTTTCATTGACTACTTTACCTTTTCCGTGTGATGTTTGTGCCCAAGCTAAACAATCTAAATTGCTTTTTACTTTTAACACTATTTCCACTCATGCTATTTTTGACTTAATTCATGTGGATCCTTGGGGTCCTACAAAGTACCTACCCATGATGGTTTTAGATACTTTCAAACCATTGTGGATGATTATAGTAGGGGAACTTGATCCTATTTACTTGAAACCAAGAGCAACGCTTTCCATGTTCTCAAACAATTTCTCACTCTTGTTGAAAGGAAATTTCAGAAGAAAGTTAAAATATCAGATCTGATAATGCCAAAGAAGTAGGCTCCAGTTTGCCTATTTTCTCTCTTCTCATGGAATAATTCACTAAACAACATGTGTCTCCATACCACAACAAAATGGATTTGTTGAACGAAAACATAGACACCTTTTGGAAACTTGTCGGGCTTTACTTTTTCAGTATCATATTCCTTTATCTTATTGGGGGGAATGTCTTTTAACAACCACTTATTTAATCAACCGTTTTCCTTCAAGGGTCCTTACTTTGAAGTCACCATATGAGATACTTTTTCAGTTACCACCTTCCTATCATCTTCTTAAATTGTTTGGTTGCCTTTGTTATACTAGTACCTTACCTCATTCCAGATCCAAACTTGACCCTAAAGCTTCCAAATGTGTCTTCATTGGCTATCCTTTCAATAAAAAAGGGTACAAACTTTTAGATCTTACTACTAAAAGAATTTTTATCTCCAGGGATATCAAGTTTCATGAATCATTCTTTTCTTTCTCTCCTTCGTTTTCTTCTATCTCTTCCTCCTCTCCTGTTACTTCTTCTTTCTTTCCTTCTCCTCCTCATGTACATCCAGATATTAATCCCATTCAGTCAGATACATCTCCTGCTCCTCTTCTCATGTCTCCTCGTTTCGTAGTTCTTATTTCCTTTTCTTCTCATTCTCTTCTACCTCCTACCTTCACTTCCTCCCTTCCTTCTCCTACTCCCATTCGACATTCCTCTAGGATTTCTCACCCTCATATTTTTCTTGCCGATTATATATATAATTCTGCCTCTTTCACTAATGTTACTTCTGCCTGCTTTGCAGCTCCTCCCACTTCCTCTATTCTCTCTTTTTTCTGCCTTATCTCCCTCCAATCAATCCTTTTTAAACTTTGCTTCTCATATTCTCGAAATTACTTCTTTTTCGAAAGCTTCTTTACAACCTTGTTTGCAGGATGCTATGGCAAAGGAATTTGAGGCTTTGCAACTCTATAACACTTGGGATTTGATTCCTTTACCATTCGGAAAAAGAGCATTACCTTCTAAATTGGTTTATAAAGTAAAATATAAAGCAGATGGTTCAATTGAAAGGTATAAGGCTCGTCTAGTAATTCAGGGTGATATTCAGAGGGCAGACATTGATTATACAGAGACGTTTTCTCCTGTGGTCAAGATGACCATTGTGAGATGTCTACTAGCTATTGCTATTAAAAAGGGTTGGGATTTATTCCAATTGGACGTCAACAATGCTTTTCTCCATTGAAATTTACAAGAGGAAGTCTATATGAGGATCCCTGCTGGTTTACAGGTCTCTGATTTTAATCTAGTTTGTAAACTCAATAAGTCTCTTTATAGGTTAAAACAGGCCTCTCATCAATTGTATGCCAGGCTCACTGCTGCCCTTCAATTCAAAGGTTATCATCGAATGATTATTCATTATTCTTCAAGCCGACATCTATTGGTATTTGCATCATTGCTGTTTATGTTGATGATTACAGGGGATGATTTGGATGAAATATCTTCCTTAAATCTTTTTTTCATTCCGAGTTTCAGATCAAAGATTTAGGCCTTGCTCATTATTTGCTTGGAGTGGAATTGATCAAAGAAGAACAGGGGTTGATTGTGACTCAAAGAAAATTCACCCATAATCTTCTTTCTGAATTTGATTGTCTTGACAAGAAACCTGTTGTTTCTCCTTTGGAGCTATTCACCAAGCTTCGTGCCGATATTGGTGATATTCTCCCTGATCCACTTGTTTATCGAACACTTGTCGGCAAGCTCAACTTTATGACTCATACTCAACCGGATCTTTCTTTTGTCGTGCAACATCTCAGTCAATACATACAATCTCTTCGCATGCCTCATTATCAGGCTGGTATACACTGTCTTCGTTACCTTTTTGGCAACCCTGGTCTTGGTCTTCTCATCAAATTTTCATTCGTGTTTGACCTTCAAGCCTACTGCGATTCTAATTAGGGTTCATGTCTGGAGACTCGTCGCTCTATTAGTAGTTATTTCATCAGTTTTGGGGGGTACTCCAATTTCCTGAAAATAAAAGAAACAACCTTTGATTTCCCTTTCATCTGCTGAAGCTGAATATAGTCAATGCGTCGAGTTGTCACCAAAATCACTTGGCTTGTTCGTTTATTATCAGACCACACTATTTCTCCATCACTTCTAGTCCCTCTTCATTCAGATAGTTAGACTTCTACTCATATCGTTAAAAATCCAGTTTTCCATGAGCGAACCAAATACGTGGAACTTGATTGTCAATTTGTCAGGAAGCAATTTGTTGCTGGTCTCAACTCTTTGCATTACCTTCCTCCCACGTATCAACTGGCTGACATCTTCACTAAACCCCTTCACGAGTTTCCCCATCATTACTTGGCAAGTTGGGGGGTTTTCCACACCCTTCCAACTTGAGGGGGGAGGGTGTTAAACATGATTCTCCATTCTCACCTTTGAAGAAGAAATCCAAAGATGCATCAACTACTTCGAGTTCTTGAGATAATGTTTGGGCCCAAGTTTATGGACATTCGTTTTGGAATTAATGATATGGGCCACATTCAGAATTTTCCTCCTCAGCCCATCTTATATTTTCTCTTATCCAGATTTTGTAAATATCTCTAGAGAATAAAAGTTTGTTATTATCATAGCCAATAGGAAAAGGTAGAGCTGTGAATTAGTTAGGGTAGAACTTTCTTTTTGCTTTTTTTAGCTT
>JAJOOR010050412.1:0-12075 GCA_036250505.1 Solanum acaule | reverse complement strand
TTATAAGTAGCTAAACAAGTTTTCGGTAACTTCCGAAGCACATTTTTAAGAACTTTTTGGGTCAAATTCAAATATAATCATTTCATTAGGTTCTCGACTCTAAACTCACATGTGAGGCTCTAGTTTCACTCTATCATTTTTTGGGTCGTTACAACTTCCATCTAAAGGCATTCCAGCTTCGGCCACAACAACTACAAGAGCTTCACAACAGAACGGCAACAACAATCACTCATTTGGACAACTCGCACAAAAGCTTTTAGCCTCAAGAATGGACTCTTAGAGCGCAGCAAACTCATGCATAATTTTTGGATACACAGTTATATCAGTTACCAGACCTCATTAAACATGTGCCCTCACCATAAGTGAACACCCTGATTTACTCACACATAAAAAATTCACACAATAGGAGCACTGATGGGTGTGGGAAGCAAATTTTGCTCACACTCTCAAAAGAATTCACATGTCACAACCATTGAATCATCGACTTGCCCTTAGTGTACTACATCACTACTTTCAAGAATACAGAAGTTCAAGATCAATTGGGTCTTTTAAAGGTTGTAATGTAGGCTAGGGGACGGGTAGGAATGATTTTTGGATATAAATAGTGACTACATTCCCAAGCGCTTTAATACAAGAAAAGCTTCATTTTTGGACATTCTTTTAATAACCTTCTTCTTATGCCCTTTTTCTTGAAACCACTTGGCCCTTTGTTGTAAGGCACTCAACATTCATTTCTTCACACCATTTTTATCTCAATTCATCACAATTTTTTTTAACGAGCCAGACTTATGCTGGGGCTTCCCACTCATTCTGTCGTTTCCTTCACTATTGTTCACATAAAGCGCTTAGGAGCTTTTGGATCATATTTAAAGGCCATATAAGGAACGGGAATTAGCTTTATGCTTGGCTACCAAAGAATAAGCTAAAGGCTCAAAGGGGTTAACCAAGGATATACATCAAGGTGGGTACAGGAAGAAAATAAACAAAGTTATCAAAGAAATGCCTATATAACTTCCTCAACATCATATCCTCTTTTTCACTTTGCAGACACACCAGGAAAGTTCTGGACCTCAATTAGTAGCAAGGAATACACAATTCTTACACACATGGCACACATTCAAATCAGAATTGATCACAACCGACTACTTCCCAATCACTGACACAAATTCATTTTAAGCACACACCCTTTAGAGTTACATAAAAGAGCCTAAATGTCTCAACACAAAGTCATCCATTACTTTCAACCTTCAGTCTAACTCAAAGCAGTTGTGCAGCCTTAGCAAAATGCCAACCCTACAGACCCAATGAAGGAAACTGCCATTAAGACGATTGTCGTCCATTTATCATAGGGCAGCTTGACTCAACAATGACACTGACTCAATCCTAAGAAACAAAATCTTTTTTTATACAGTTCAACATGACTGTCCTTGGCCAAAGAACCGAAAACAACTTCCAAGGAACCCAAAACAAAATAACAAAAACAAAAATATTTACACAAATATAATACTCCCACCCACACTTAAAAATGCAGCACTGTCCCAGTGCGACAGATATCAAAATGAAAGCAAAGTAGGGCAGGTGTACTTCCCTGATCATTCATCCATGTCGGCATCACCGCCGGTGCCCTCAAGAGCCAATAGGTCACTGTCCTCTGCATCAAAATCAGATTCACTATCGATATGGTTCGTCTCTTGTCTTCATATATGGGCTCCAGAAATGCAGGCCCGAGTCCCAACAATGCATCAACATGTTCATTCAGGGGGTACCTCGTTGTAATTTCATCCAACTGCTCGTGAGTTGAAGCGCGACACTCATTTCTATAGCGCAACATTTCCAAGTCCTATCATATGCGCCCTGATTAGATCATCCCTCCTGTTGCGCTCAACAGTAGTGAGAGTGGGTCCATGCAAATTTTCTGGCCCCTTTGTCTATGTGACATCTAAGGTTGTGGTGAACAAAGGTGTCATGTAGTCCACGCTTTCCTCTGGTACTCCAGCTCACCTAAACAAATTAGTGATTAGTCTCCCAAAAACATAGCTTCGACCTCAATGCACTCTAGCCTTTCGCATGGCTGATTTCAACGCTGCGCCTATATTTATGGGTACATCTTTCATCAAAGCATAGACGAAGCACATACGGTCCCTTGTCACTTCAGTGAAATGCAACACTGGTATCAAGCAATTCATTACAATTTTTTGCCACACTCGGGCATCACGATTCATGTGAACATAAGGATAAGATTGATGATAACCCCGATGCCCAAGCATAATCCACTTCACAGTGGACTGTGCTCCACACAAAGTGTGTCTAATCTACTGATACGGAGAGCTGATATTTATCCCAGTGAGGACAATCAGAAGGGGCATCTGCAGTACCCAATATTTTATTGATAGCTGAGGGTGTCAGAGGGACCTCCACACCACGCACTGTTACAAAGTGAGAACGAGCATCGGGTTCCCAATTTGCATAGAATTCCCGAACCACACTAACATTGCACTATGTTGGATCTTGAAAGATGAATCCCATGTGCAACTCTAGTAGGCAGCGCATAATTCGAGAGAACTCCCTCTCTAAATGCACATCATCAAGTATCACATCTGAAAAGTACTTGGCTTCAGTGTGTGATTTATACCACTTTTTGCCCTCAAATGTGACTGTCTTAACCCCGTAGCATTGGGTCTGCCCTCGTGGGACTGCGGTTGCTGGGGGAATGGTTGTTCCAGTCCTCACTCTCTTACAGCTGCTAGACGCAACCGCTTTTCCAGACCTTTGTGTGCTAGACATGTTATCCTGCAATTAGACAGTTAGCATTTCAGTTAATGAGACCCAATCATGAAAGATCACTCCACACTTATTTTCAACCACAAATTTCACAAGAAACATGATACTCAGACTTCCCATTGTTATTTTAAGCATACAAAACCCTTACTACTTTGATTCTACTCAAGAATTCGAACCAACAGCCATGCTTTTACTCAATCATACCCCTCATAGCATATTTGCAACTCAAGATTTCACAAAACCCAGATTTCACCCAATTAATTCAAAGTAACCTCTTCCTACTTCCCCCATGGTCATTCAACAAGGTATACATACAAGGGTTCCATAACTTAGGTTAAACGATTAAATCATTTCACCTATTATCACAATTTATACCAAGAAGAATCAATTTCAGAAGCATTACCCATCCATCCCCTCCCCTTCATGAACTTACATCCAATTTTCACCCCAAAGAGAGAAGAAAAGATGTGAGAAACATACCTTGAGTGTTTAAAAGAGGGAAAATTGATGAACTTGATGATGATCTTTCAACTTTGTAACACATATTTGATTGAGGAAGAGAGTTAGGGTTGATGGGGAAAGGGAATTTATGAAATTATGTGGAGAGAAATGGGGTTAAGGGTAGATTTGGGGAATTAAAAGAGCATGGGGGTTGGGTTTTTACCTTATTAGTCGGGTAAAACCCGATTTTTAAATGAAAAAGTTGGAATTACGTACCAGGTTCGCGATGTGGAGCTATCGCGAACATGCCTTGCGAATTTCCCTTAGTCACGCGGGAGAACTTGTGTAGTGAAAACAGGTCCGCGACGCGCTCCAGTCACGGACTCCACTGTTAAACCCTCATAATTTTCGTCATTCTCAGACACAGGTCCGCAACGCAAAACTGTCACGAACATGACTTGGGATTTCTTTATTCGCCTGGGGGCCATCACCTTGTAGGAACAAGTCTGCGACACAATAAGGTCGCGGACTAGGTAAAGCTAGAAGAGCATCATTGGCCCGACAACTGACAAGCAAACCTTCCATTCTTATGTTTACATCACTTCTCTCTTTCTTGCATTGATCGGACAAAGGTTTCAAATGAGCATCCCATGGAGCAGCCATAGCTTGAACCTTCCACTGTTTTTGGCCTAAATTTTCCCTCTTTTTGTTTTATATTACAAATTACAACTTCTAAAATAAATAAACTAACCTATAACTAACAACAACGAGAATTGACCTATCAAAACAAAATAAAAAGTAAATAACCTCCAGAGTACAAGGTCACGGGTTGCCTCCCGAGAAGCGCCTGATTTAATTTCGTTGCACGACTCAGCTCCCCCTCATTCATTGCTCAAATCCAAACTCTATTCTTCTCGATCCACCTCTTGTTCGAAGTAATGCTTCACCCTATGTCCATTCACTATGAACGTGGATTGCTTACCTTCATTCCATAACTCTACAGCTCCGTGGTCGGTCATGCATACCACCTCAAATGGTCCACTCCATTTTCACTTCAACTTACTTGGAAACAACCGCAATCTAGAGTTAAACAACAATACCTTTTGACCGGGCTCAAAGAGTCGGGGCACAATATGCTTATCATACCATCGCTTAGTCTTCTCCCTATAGAGCTTAGCATTTTCATAGGCATGGAGTCTGAATTCCTCCAATTCATGTAACTAACCCATACTTTTTCTCCTGGCTAATTCTGGATCAAGATTCAATTTCTTCACTGTCCAGTAAGCCTGATGTTCTAATTCAACTTGAAGGTGACACGCTTTACTAAACACCAAGTGATAGGGAGAAGTCCCTATTGGTGTCTTATAGGCGGTTCGGTACGCCCATAATGCATCATCAAGCTTCATTGTCCAATCTTTCCTTTGGGCATTCACTATTTTCTGCAAAATCTTCTTCACTTCCCGATTTGACACTTCTACTTGGCCACTAGTTTAAGGGTGATATGATGTAGCCACCTGCCTGACTCCATATTTAGCTAAGATATTCTTCAGCAATTTATTTATGAAGTGCGTCCCTCCATCACTAATTATTGCTCTAGGAGTTCCAAATTGAGTGAAGATGTGATTCTTCAGAAACTTCAGCACCACTTTAGCATTGTTAGTAGGCAAAGCTACTGCCTCAACCCACTTTTACACATAGTCCACAGCCACAAGTAGGTATTGATTTCCATTGGATGGAGGGAATGGTCCTATGAAGTCGATCCCCAGACATCAAATATTTTGAACTCCAAGATGGTATGCAAAGGCATCTCATGTCTTCTGGAGATAGTTCTCATCCTCTGGCATTGATCACAATTTTTCACATACCCTACAACATCTTTAATAGAGTAGGCCAGAAAAAACCCGATTAGAGCACCTTATGTGTAGTGTGCTCACTTCCATGATGACCCCCATATGCAGATGAGTGGCAAATAGCCATCACTTGTCTCATCTCAGATTCAGGCACACACCTCCTCATAATTTTGTCATGCTCTTTCTTGAAAAGATAAGGTTCATCCCATATGTAGAGCCAAGCATCATAAAT
The DNA here is from genome assembly GCA_036250505.1 of Solanum acaule. Classification (NCBI taxonomy): domain Eukaryota; kingdom Viridiplantae; phylum Streptophyta; class Magnoliopsida; order Solanales; family Solanaceae; genus Solanum; species Solanum acaule. The sequence continues at coordinate 6,771 of JAJOOR010050412.1, read as the reverse complement.
TTACCTCTTCTTTTGATGTGTAGTGTGTGGTTGCACCCGGTGAGAACAATCCGCTCACCAAATAATTAACAATATATGCATACCATGGTAGTGCTGTCTCCTCTAGCGCCAACAGCTGTTCATCATGAAACTCTTCCCGAATCTGACTTTGCTCCCCCACATGTGACGAACTCTCCAACTTGGACAAGTGATCTGCAATCTGATTTCCAGAACCTCTTCAGTCCTTGATCTCTATGTCAAACTATTGCAACAATAGAATCCACCTAATCTACCGCAGCTTTGCATCCTTCTTATTTAACAGGTACCTGGTAGCTGTATGGTCAGTATAAACAAAAAATTTAGTCCCTACCAGGTAAGATCTAAATTTGTCAAAAGCATAGACCAAGGCTAGCATTTCTTTCTCGGTCACTGTGTAGTTGGCTTGAGCTACATCCAGTGTTTTACTTGCATAATAGATAGAGTGAAACACTTTCTCTTTCTTTTGCCCTAACACTGCTCCTACAACTACATCACTTGCGTCACACATCAGCTCAAAAGGAAGCTCCCAATTTGGGGAAGTCAGGATTGGAGCTTCTATCAACTTCTTCTTTGAGGCTTCAAAAGCTTGAATGCATTGCTCATCGAATACGAATTTCATCTCCTTCTCTAGGAGACTACACATGGGTCTCGCAGTCTTAGAGAAATCCTTGATGAATCTCCTGTAGAAACTAGCATGACCCAAAAAACTTCTCACGCCTTTAACAGAGACTGGGGAGGTATATTTTGAATGACTTCCACTTTGGCACGATCAACTTCCAGCCCTCGCTTTGACACCTTATGGCCTAATACAATCCTTTCCTTCACTAGAAAATGACATTTTTCCCAGTTTAGGACGAGATTAGTTTCCTCGCATCTAACCAGCACCCTATCCAAATTCTCCAGACACCTATCAAAAGACTCCCCAAAGACTGAGAAGTCATCCATGAATATCTCCACAAAATCTTCAACCATATCATGAAAGATATCCATCATGCATCTTTGGAAGGTGGATGGAGCATTGCATGGCCCAAACGGTATTCGCTTGAAAACATATGTCCCATACAGGTGAATGTAGTTTTCTCCTGGTCCTCTGGTGTAATCACAATTTGGTTGTATCCTGAATAGCCATCAAGGAAACAATAATATTTTTGTCCAGCTAACATGTCCAGCATCTGAGCAATAAAAGGAACCGGGTAGTGATCCTTTCTGGTGGCCTCATTCAATTTCATGTAATCCATGCATATTCGCCACCATGTCACTGTCCTGGTTGGAATTAGCTCATTATGTTTATTGGTGATCTCTGTCATACCTTCTTTTTTAGGGACACACTGAACTGGGATGACCCACTTGTTGTCTGAAATCGGGTATACAATACCCGCATCCATCTATTTAATCACCTCCTTGCGCACCACATCTTTCATCAATGGGTTTAGTCTGTGCTGAGGTTGTACACTTGACTTGTGGCCCTCCTCCATAAATATCATGTGCCTGCATAAAGCTGGGTTGATGCCATGTATGTCAGCCATCTGCTAGCCTATCGCCTTTTTCCTCTTCCTCAATATTTTTAGAGAGGCCTCAACCTGCACTTCAGACAAAGCAGAAGAAAGGATTACAGGTAACAATTTATTTGCACCTAAGAATGCATACCTGAGATTAGAGGGAAGAGCCTTTAACTCCAACTTCGGTGCTTCCTCAATTGATGGCTTAGGAGGTGGTCCCAAGAATCTATTTAATGGCTCCACAAACTTGTGAAGCATACCCACATTTGGGACATCTAGAACACTAGCCAACTTATGGGCTTCAGCGTCCCCCTCAATGTCCTGCCCAATTAACACTTTCTCTAAAGGGTCTCGGGATTCAACATATTTAGCTATTGTTTCCTCATCAATGATTGTAATTGCAGACAACTTCTCATATATTGCAGGCAACTTTATTACCTTGTACACATCAAATACCTTTACCTTGTCATGAGCCCTCGTCGTCAGTCTACCAGCCGCTACATCAATTAATGCACCACCGGTTGCTAGGAATGGGCATCCCAAAATAAATGGGACCTCTGGGTCAGGATCAAAATTCAAGATGACAAAGTCTACGAGGAAGATCAGAGTTCCCACTTGGACTAATACATCCTCAATAACGCCATCTGGCCTTGCTACCGAACTGTCAGCTAATTGCAACATTATGGTTGTGGACTTGGGCCTTCCTAGTCCCAACTTAAGAAACATGGAAGTAGGCATCAAGTTGATACTTGCGCCCAAATCGCACAACCCTCTTGCCTCAATGCACTTACCAATTTTTATTTGCACAGTAAAACTCCTTGGATCTTTCAACTTAGTTGGGAACCTATTCTGGATCCTAGAACTGCACTCCTCAGTGAGTGCCACTGTTGCATACTACGCCAATCTACTCTTGTTGGCTACCACATATTTCACATATTTGGCATACTTAGGAATGCCCTGTAACACATCAATCAAAGACAAGTTAACATGTACTTGTTTGAGTAATTCAATAAACTTACCGAAACATTCCTCCTCCTTCTGCTTTTTGAATTTCTGTGGGAATGGAGGAGGTGGTTTTGTTTTTGGTTCCTCATCCACCCTTTGCTCACTTGGTCTAACTTCATCTACATGTTTTCCTTTTTCTTCAACTTTGGTCTTTAGCATTAAATCCTCCAATGGATGACCACTATGAGTACTCACAACATTTATCTATTTTGGGTTTGGATCAGTATTACCAGGCAAACCCCTTTGTGGTCGGGAACTCTGCACACTAGTGAACCGCCCAAACTGCTTCTCCAAATTCTGAGTTGCTAGTTGATTGTTTCAGACATCTTCTACTAACTTAGCTTGGTCAGCCATGATTTGTTTTAAAATGTCCTCCACACTCATATCACCTTGCTTGGCAGCCTGCTGATTACCATGACCTTTCTGGTTTCCATGGCTTTGCTGCTTGTAATGTTGTCCACTACGTTGTGGTATGTACTGGTTCTGTCCTTGGTGTTGGTTTTGATTACCACCCTATGAAAAGTTTGGGTGGTTCCACTAGCTTGGATTGTAGGTGTTGCCATAATTTTGTTGATTTCCTCATCGGTGGGCATTACCTACAAAATGAACAGATTCTGGGTTTGCTCTACATAACTAAGCATTGTGATCTCCACCTCCACATACTTCACACCATGTTGGTGGTTGTTGCACCATATTAACTTGAGCTTGTTGTTGTCCTAGTGACATGTTTCTGAAGTGAGTAGTCATCATATTCTGCATTGCTGAAATTTGTGCAGTCAGGGTTGTCACTGCATCGACTTCCAACACTCCAGTAGTCTTTTGTACAACCGGTTTAGCTCCTCCTCCATTTCACTCGGGATTACCTTGTGAAATTTTGTTAAGTAATGTAAACAGCTCAGCATATGTCTTCTCCAAAGCTTGTCCACCTGCAACAGAATCAAGTAAAAATTTCGTGTTTGGTTCCAACCCTTCAATAAAGGTATGGACCAACACTTCGTTAGCTTGATGATGATGTGGTCAACTTTGCAATAGGGACTTAAACCTGTCCTAAACTTGGTACAAGTTTTCTCCTCCTTTCTGTCGGAAGCTTAATATGTCGCTTCTCAGCTTGGCTGTTTTCCGGATGGAAAAAATGTTATCAAGAACTTCCGAGCAACATCATCCCAAGATGTTATGGAATTTGCGGACTCAGAGTTCAACCAACTTTTTGCTTCCCCTAGCAGAGAAAAGGAGAATAAGGTGAGCCTCACATAATCAGAGTTCACTCTAGTTCGGGTGTACATGTCACTGATCTCGAGGAATATCTGAATATGCACTTGTGGGTCCTCATGAGATAGATCAATGAACTATCCGTTTGTGTGCAATAGTTGCACCATGTTTTGCTTCAAGTCAAACCTCCCACCAGCTGCAGGTTTCTGAATACTTGAAGTAACATTGGTGGTCTGTGGGATTACCACATCTTTCACTTTCATTCCTGACATCACTACAGGTGTCTCTTGATCCTCACTTTCTTTTGGGGTTTCTGGTTCACTAGCGATAAGAGGAACAATATATGTGAGTCTTCTTTGCCTTCTCCAGTAACGAACAAATCCCTCCGGTTTAGCTAGAGGCTCTACCAAGTCCTGGTCGTCTTCGAGTGTGAAAACTTGACACAACCTACGAAATGAAGAGCCAAGATCAAGTTGTCAACACTTGTACAAATAATTTAAAAACTCAAAAATTAAATATCTGCCGATTTTAAAGTCCCTGGCAGCGGCGCCAAAAACTTTTTGCATCCAAAAGTACACGCAAGTGCACGTGGTCACTCAAGTAGTACAGCGACTCTTTCGAGCTAGATTATCGAACCCAAGGACTTCAAATCAACAAATACTAACTTTATTGTATCTAAAATAAATTTACTTATGCGACAGACGATTTCAGGAATTTGTTTATATCTACTAAATTGAACAATCTCAAATATTAATTAGTACAATTAAACAATTTCAAACAAGGGAATTTTGAAATTTAGGAAAATATTCCTGGGTTGTAGCATATACCGATTTTAAGCAAAATAATAACTTATCCTAGTATTCAATAGGTCAACCTCATTATTGATTCACAAGGTTAATTTTACGATCATGATCTCCCGACCTCTAATCACCTACCACCATTGACAACCTAACTACATCGTAGAGCGGGGATAGGCATGAACCAATGGCGGAGCATTAAGCTATCCTCTTGTATATTAATCAAACGCGGCATATAAGTATAAGCCTATCCTATATACGAAACACACTAAGTTTTACCCTAGAATGAACAAGCTTCTCACATTCTTATGTCTATCCCTCTATTCGTCTTTCGAGTTCAAGAGTGGAAAATGAGTTTATTTTAATGTTGATCAGTCATTAAAATAGTTAAACAAGAATATAAGCATAAATCATAAAAAAATCCATCTCATGCTAGAAATAAATATTATTACACCATTAATCGTAGCTACAACCCTAGAATAAGGGAATTTAGCTACTCATAGAATAAAACATCATCAAATAATGTTCAAAGATCATAGAAGTGTTTACCACAATGAAGGAGTAGAAGTAAAGCCTTAGATAATGTCAGCAAAATCGCCCAAATCATGTTCTCCCATTTTTTAAAAACTGGATCATAATAAAATAACACAGCTGGGCTATTTATAGTCTAAAAATAAAACACTTGGTGAAAATCTGGCGCCTAGATCCGCGACGCGGACCTATTCCCTCGCTGTATATTGTGAACAGATCAAACCAGTCTGCGACGCACTGCCATCGCGCACTCCTCTATTAAGCTAAATTGTTTTTCACACGATGGCTTCAGCTCCACGACGCAGTGTTGCTCCCTTACAGTGTATTTTTCCAGCTTCTTGGTCATTCTCTCAGCAACTTCGGCTTCTAATCTCCGACCTTTTGCATGATGCCCTTTTTAGCTTCTTTTTCTTTGTTTTTCACCCTGAAATATCTAATCATAGTGGTTAGACGAAACACAATCAATGGACTCTAAAATTTCAGTTCCGATTAGGAATTTGCTCTCAAACTTAGCTATATATATGGGATAAATTGGTTATTAGGAGCACAAATACGCCTTACATGTGTGACCAGGGTCTCGCTTTCGCGGTCCTCGCAATCATGAAGCACACTTCATGAAAGCGAAGCACACTAGTACCAAAAAAACCAGCCAACTCTCAAAACATCGAAAGGACCCTTGTGATTTGTTCGGAACCCCGTACAAGAAAACCACATATACCAATTGATTATACTCGATGTTCCGGACTCAATGGAACCATCGAAACACGAATATGAGGTCTCATTGACCCGACATGCGTGAAAACAACAAAAAACTAACTCAACACCTAAAAAGATAAAATAAGCTCATAACCTCTCAAAAATCAACCAAGACCTCACCTAGGCCTAAAATCAACCCCCGAATCCAACAGAACTCTCGGAATTCCGATCCGAACATTCATACCCTGAATGTTGAGAAAAGTCAACCCAAATGCTAAATTTCTACAATTTCACAACTGAAGACATTAAATCCTCAAAAAGACTCTTTGAACTACAACCGCTTACTCTTTGGATTTAGTTTAGAGAGTAGTTTGAGCATTATCAGTCGTACATCGATAATGATCAATAGATTCTCATATTAGCGTATTTATTAAATGTTATTCGTTGACGTTGCACTTCAAATAACAGAAAAAATTAGATCACTTTTGGATACATGGGTTTTGTGCACTAGGAGATTATGATAACCCTGTTTACTAGGTCAAGCCAGGTCGGCCCATTAAATAAAATTAACTGACCCAAACCGGGCCGAACCTGATTCCCCCAATATGGGTCGGGTCGATACTGGGTGGAACAGTAATATGTGTAATAAAAATGGGCTCGTGTCCGATTAAGCATTTCTACTGGGTCTAATGGGCCGGGTCCGGGTTTCAGCCCGTTGGCTGGATCCGGCCAGATAGGCAATTTTTTTAAAAATCACCGTTCATTAATTATTAATTCAAAATTTTGAGTCAATTATTAATATAATGTATTGCTATCTATTTAATTTGTAATAATTATAACTATTTATGACAATGTATTGATTACATTTATATATATATATATATATATATATATATATATATATCCATTTAATATAATAGAATACTTACATTATATCATATATATACTTCTAATATATACTAAATATACACATAATATATTATCTATTATAGTAGAATACCTAGATTATATTATAT
>JAJOOR010050411.1:0-16676 GCA_036250505.1 Solanum acaule | reverse complement strand
CCCCCCCCCCCCCCCCCCCCCCCCCCCCCCCCCCCCCCCCCCCCCCCCCCCCCAATAAAAAAGAAAGTGAAAGGAGAGGCAACAAGTTGGATTTGGATGTGTATGGAGGAAGTTGGATAAATATTTTTGAGCAATAATAATATCTGGAAGCCAAAAAATAAAAATCAAACCAAAAGGGCAAATGTGAACATAGGGGATTTCTTCCGGGGTTGGAGCACAGCAGTGAAGATGATAACTGGATTGCCATTTTTTTAAAGTTCAAGCTAATAGGGTATGTGATGATATTATATGTTCATATTTTAATTGAATTTGTGTGTGATAAATTAAGTAATCATATCCCTCAATATAGTAGAAGATTGGAGGAATGATAGTCCCGCTAAGAAGATTGGTGGAATGATAATCCCACTAAGTAAATATAAATTTGACTAAGTGAATGATATAAATTATTGTCGTCATTTCTCAAGTGAATCTTGTAGCTAATATGTGAAATTGAGAAATTGGATGTTAGAATTTTTGTGTTGTAGAGTACATTTGTTCTAACTAAAATTATTGTCTCTTACACCCAAATAGGAGAAGAAGGAAAAATTATATATGTTGGTCATTCTAGAACTAATTGAAGTTCTTAGAATGAAAAATTCTTCTTAAATATTCACATCGATATATTGGCATCATCTAAGGTAGTATATGATTTTAATATTTATGCTAGATTGGTACTTGTGCAATAGTTATGAGGAAAAGTTGAGGGAAATTTTATGTGAATTTGATGATATGCTAATAGTATTTTTTTGATGTATTGTGACCATGAGCAACAGATCATCTCTAAACTAGAGAAAGTTTTGGTGTGAAACTTAGAGGAAAGAAATGAAAAGCATCTTTGCTTCTTAAATTGCTATCTAACTGTGGTCATGTACATGAGCATATTTTTCTGTTAGCCTACCTTTTTATAACAATTGTGGTGCTTATGCTTGTGTATGGTTTAATTGTTGTGGATTTCTTGGCTAAATGACTGGATCTTGAATATGTAATTAGTCTTAATGGTCATATTATAATTTGAATTTAAGGTGATTTAATGACTATTATGTGATGAAAATTATTTCTTGTTTCTAATGAATTGACATTTCAATATTAACTTTTGAATTTAATTTTGGAGAAGTGTTCTGCTATTGGCCAAATCATTAATTATGATTTTTATTATGTGTTAATATTAAAATATTTAAAAAGGTGAGATGACCTTTTCTTTGCCCCTATATATGTCAAGTTTTCTCTGTTTTGTGAGAGTATATAAATTAAGAGGAATGATAAGTTTTTCTTAAGGATTTAATCTCTCTATTATGAAATATTTGAAATTGTAGGGATTTCTTGCTTAGGTTAAGAGTGTTATACCTCTATATATTATGAAATATTTGAAAGTGTAGGGGTATAGCACTAAGATTGCTCTAGATGATCTTAAGAAAAGAAATATACGATCTAAAATTTTGATGGTATATATGCTAATATAATGTTGCATATACATATTTGTGGTAATGAGTTGTGATGTGATTAAATGCAATATTAGAGTTGAAAAGTAAATAAAATATATATATATTTTTTTAAAGTGATAATATATATCATCATGTTCTTGTTGTTGAATATTATATTGCTTATTGATACATTATCTTGAAAAGAGTCTTTGGTAATACATGAGAGGTACGATAAGTACACTACTAAATAAATTAAATAATTTGTTGTATAAAAAGGGTACAATATATGATGAAAAAGGTAAAAGAAGTTGGTACACTTTTGTGAATGCCATAATATAAAAATAATTAATTAGAATTAGTTGTTGTGGAGTTGATTGGTGATGAAACTAAGTGGTTAAGACAACTCTTAGTGTGTCTTCCAATTGGAGTAAAACCAATTTTTATGTGACTAAATTAGATACATGCATTTGAGACACAATGTGATGAGAATACTGCATTGAGGTGAATTATTTACGTAAATAAATAATATATAGTCGAAGGTGAATCTGATCAATTCACTGACTAAATGAAACATCGAGGGGAGTAAGACTTTAGTCAATTTGAGAAGATAAACAATGATGGTAACCCAACCTATGTGATTGGAGATCCCATGAATTAGGTCCATATGGGTAGTAACAAGTCATTAGTTGATCAAGTAAGCATTATAAAGTTATGTCCCTCCTATGATGTGTGAATATACTGCGACAGTCTGCAAGGCAAAGTGAGGCTGCGTTAAGATCTTAATCCATACCATATCCTTTATAGATAGTAAATTGCTCTGCAGAATACACTTGATGCTTGGACCTATATGAGGGTGAAGTGGTGCCGCTTCTATGAAATTGTGACATATTTCTATAGCACTCATGAATACCAGGACACGCACATGGCCTCTTAGCACAAAACCGAGATAACGACAAAGATTGTGCGAGTATAATATGCTAGAATAAGACGCTGGACTTACAAAAGAATTATTGGTTCATAGAAGTTCTAAACGTCACCAATTGTTCTGTAAGTTTAATCTTATTTTATCTAGGTCTGGTTCATAGTCTATGGACACCAGATTTGATGCATTAGAATCATATGTAAAAATCCAGCAGGACTTCTTATTTCATTATATTCCTTAATATTCCTTTTGAGATATGTAGGGGATTGTTGGAAAAATGATTCTAGTATCTCAAAAGGAATTATTTTATTTCCTATTATACTTAAAAGAGAATATTATTTTATGTCCTAAATATTTTCTCTCCATAAATAATATTCTATTGCCATTATTATTATTATCCTTTAATAAGCCATTATTTTCTGTCATAATATGGTTGTTACCAAACGTCTCTTGCTAAGATGAATTGCCTTCAATTCATTAATTGTGTTCAATGCCTTTTATGGCTTTTGACTATTTCAACCACTAACATATTAGAGAGGTTACTAATTTCTATATAATCTAATTCTTACTGATGGTGAGTAAAAGTGGAGACAAGATAACAATTCTTCTTCTAATATATTCGTATGCTGGGTTTTCTTTCTATTGAATCATTGTTAGTTTCTGGCTCCTAGTTTTATACTAGAAGAGCTTGTTGAATCCTGCGGATACACCTATACCGGGTGAAATATCCTTAAGGACAGTGTCTTTTGACACGCCTCAAGCTATGAGAATTTCCTATAAGAGTTATTGGTGAGGTACAAGCTTTGGTGAATTCGGTACAAGTGTTTGTGATGAAGGTATTTTTTCGTAAGAATTACAACACCCATTCCCTAATTCCCTTTGATTCCTTTCTTGAAAAGGTCTTTGACCTTGTTCCTCTCTGTTCCCCATCCTAAATGGTTACTACAAACTTCATTTTACTAGTAGTTTGTAATTCTTTATCTCTTTGATCACCTACACATTGTTTCTTCTGGGATTCGACCCCAACCTTATACATTGGGTTATATATATCTAGTGAGCGCCTACTTATTATTTATTATTATTGATTGTTGAGTGTTATCAATAATGATGTCGTTATCCGTGGAATATATTGCGTATTGAATTGATTCAGAATTTATAGTTTACTTGATCTATCAAAATTGTGAATATTTTCTTTTTCTTTCTTTTTGTGTTGGTTCTATGGATTCTTGTGATGAAAAAAAAAGGCTTTGTTGTTGCAATACCTATGTTGATGACTCATGACCTTGTTTTGGAGGATTTCATATTGGGGATAATTTTGTGGATGCCTCTTTAGATGAAATTATGTGTGACAAAATGGGTGTGGTGAGTCAAACAGGGCTCTTGAGATTGAACATGGTGTTAGGCTACAACATATAATAATGTTCAAATAAGGGGATGAGTTCCGCAACATGAACCTATCTCGGTACCATAATTATCCAACTTAAGTTAGAAACTGCAAATTTGAAGGTCAATGTGAGAACAAGAATTTGAGTATGTGATGCTCCTCATCAAGTGATCAAAAATAGAGAATTGGAGTTGGAGTTAAAAGAAAAAAGGGTTGTGATAAAGACGGAAGAAACTTGGGTATTTGCAAGCCAATCAAAATCTAAGATGCTGAAATATAAGAAATGATACTAGAGTTGCAAAAAAGAAGAAGCAAAAGTATCATTTATGACAACTCTAGTTCATTTGGAACTGAGAGTGTCATTTACTTGAAGGCCAAGAATTATAAGCTTCAATGATCAAAAGGCCTAGTGATCCTCTCACTTTTGCCCAGTGATCCTCAAAGAAAGAACAATGTGAGGTTGGATAAGAAATTCAAGTCGTCAAAGTAGAGAGACCGAGTGAGACTGTTGATTATGTCATGTTGTCTCCATGCATTTCAAGAAATCCTTTATTTGAAGTTGGGAAGGAGATTCATCTCCTAAGTGGAATCATAATGGGTGATGCATATGGCATAGCCTCGCAACGTTAAATTGTGGTCTCTATGGGAGGCAATCAATTGGTTTCCAAAAATTTTTATTTTGTTTTTTTGATTCTTAGATTAGATTAGGATTTTATTTCAATTAATTCTCATAATTTCAAAATGCTTGGAGCTAATTTAAACATGTTTGGAGGCCAAAATCATGTGGAAAATGACGTTCAATGTTGAAATACCTTGGAAATGAGGTTTCACTCACTTTTTGAGAGAATATGATCACCAAATGCAGTTGGTGAGTCACAAGATTGATAAACTACATTGCCAAATATTTCAAAGAAATTGCATACAGCTAAATAGTCTTTAATGTCGCACACGCAAAATGTTTCCCACTAAAGCGGCTGCTTACCGCAAAAGCTACACTTCAAAAAATAGCAAGGGTCGCTAAAGAGACCATTCGACATGAAAGCAGTTCCTCAGGATTCATTTAACATTGCAAAAGTGACTAAGAGGCCACTTAAGTAACATTGGGGACCTCAAAAGACAAGAACATGAGACCGAACAATCAGAAAAGATAATAAAATGGTTCTCTCTGGCCCTCTTTCATTTTGTTCCAATTCTTTTCAATCTTGTTGCTCTTCATCTTGAAAGAAAAATATGGTATGTCTTCTACTCTCTCACTCTTTATATGGTACATTCATTCTTGTCCTTATCTTGCATAACTTTAATATTGTTGGTATTGTTTGGGAAAACAAGTTTATAAAATTAGGGTAATATATTGTTTTATTTGTTGAAATTTTCTTGCTAAATGTAGATTAAATGAGTTTGGGCTGAAGTATAACAATTGGGAAATCTTTGAGTATCCAGTTTGTGTTCTGATGATGAGAAAATAGTATGTGTACCAAATATTTGATGAAATGTTTATGAGAACTTGAAAGTGATTTAAGAATGTTTTTTGTGTTTAAAGGGTAGAGTTTTCTAATTGGTTGTTGATTCCTGTTGCAGTTGAACTCGTATGGATTGATTTTGTGTGAAAAATTGGAAGTTAAAAGTTTAAAGGTTGTGTTGGGGATGATAGGAGAAAAAGTGGACCTCTAGGTGATAAAGAGACCCTCGCTAGAGCAGCCTCCCCTCGCCTTTGTTGTTCCCGCTAAACCGATGGCTTCTTAAGCAGCAATTTCTAATGCTTTTCTTTGACTTCCATTAGTAGCATTCCATTGTATGTTTCTTATGTTTTCATGCTACTGTAATATTTTTAGGTTTTCAAAAAGTCAACAATGACATGCCAACTTATTGATGAAGTTGAAATTGATGGTGACTATGACCGGAATCGACTATAAAGATTTGATAAGGAAAAAAATATTTCTCTAGAGAGGAATTTCAGTTGAAAGGGTCATCAAAACTCTTGCCAATTTTTTTCAAAGACTAGAAGCCACCGGATGGATGTGCTTTGTAACTGAGCCTTGCAAGGAGAATGAGTAATAGGTAAGAGAACTTTATGCTAACCTCATGGTGATAACATTACTAGCGCAGTTAACTTTGGGCCAGAAGTAATAAATGAAGTTTATGGGTTAAAAAAACATGTCAGTATGGACTTAATGACGAAAGATTGTGCTTTGGGTAGTTAGTTAGTGTTGAAGTTATGCCGAGGCAAGACTGTACCTTGGGCCACTACAAAATTCGGGATCATATCCACCGAGTTCACATTTGAAGCAAATAATAGGATATCGATTATTTGTAGTTGAGTCTCTTTGTGTGGGAATACTAGCTACATTTCAGTGTTGAAGTCAATGGTAGCTTAAATTCTTGAAGACATCCCATTGAATATTTATAATTTGATCATCAATGAACTTCTTGAGTTCAAACTCCACAATAGACCCACTCTCATGTTTCCTTTATTGATAACCGAACTTTACAAGTGAGCTAAAGTTGAAGAGTATTCGTGTGACAATTTCATAGGCTCAAGGACACCAATATTTCATTTAAAGAAGCAAAGTGAAGGGATTACCACCAAAAGAATGAAGAGGAAGATAGTTTCAGGTAAGTTATTGAGTATAGAGGTTAGCTTTGGTAGACCATCAGTAGTGGGGCAATTTGAGTCATTGGCCAAAGAGTTGAGGAATGTCCGAGAGATGGTATCCAAGCTACCTCAAGGGCAAGGTGATTAATAAAGGACCTAGCTCAGTTTTTCCACAAAAGGAGTTTGATGTTTTATTGGATGACCAAAGGAAGCAAAAAGCTCAACTAACGAGTTTGGGGAAGCCACACATTGATTCAGATAAATAACATGGTATTTTAGTAGCTCTCGTTACAAGATCTAGACGAGGGAAAAGTAGAGAGATAAATTTCTCACTCAGATGTGGATGGGTTTAAAGGGTTGTAAAAGGTATTGAAGGCTGCTCCCTTTATCGAGACCAGATGTGAGTAAAAATGTTCTATTACAATGATCTAATGATGATGGCGTTGAGGACAGTTAGGCCATAGGGAGTGAGGACATCGATTGAAGCAGTCCAAGGAGCCCTATGTATTCTATTTATTATTTCATGTTTGTACTGTGAGGAGACAATACCACTTTTAGTTGGGGGTGCTCCCCTTAGGGTACTTTTGATGTTTTTTGAATGCTTGGATTATTTGTGTGCCCTTGTTGGGTCTTGACTGTTATGGAGTTGCGTCCTTTTCACGCTTTTGTATATTGAATTGGATTAGTCATTTGTTGTTTTCTTTTTATGTTAGTTATTCATGTCTTTTGTTAGTTTCTTTATATTTTTAGTTTGTGATAGTGATGTTGATTGATGATGCCCAATGATAGATAGAGTTACAACTTTCTTAAGAGGAAATCGCTATTGTTGAGTGATTGTTCTTCTTGTGTACATAGTGAAGTCATAGTAACCATTGTAATCTTTTGAGCAAGGGAAGACTAATTACCCGTAGCTATTGTCATTTTCCTCAGTGAAGTCTGAGTAACTGGTTGTTGTTGCCCATGGTGAAGTCTGAGTAACCGATTATTGTTGGCTTTGTTATTATTTTAATATGAGATTATGACTTGATTGGTACTAATAGATTTAGTCAAGAATTCTATATTATAAACTAGTAGACCCCTCCTAAATTTTTATGAAAGGAGATCTTTGGAATTGAATGATGTTGTGATAATTCTTTGACTCTATTGTGTCTCCCTACTAATTAGGTGGTGAGTGTGAAATATGACTTATTTGTTCTTGGCAAGGAAGTAAAATTGATTCATCTAGAATAGATGGCATGTCATGTGTGGGGAGTTATTGAAATAATTCATTTTGTTCACTTGTGCTTGCTAGAACTTGCCCGGTTAGTCTTTCAATGTAGGTCTTGATTTATTTTGGTTGGAGAAATAATCTTAGGCTTTATTTGTGATTTTTTGAAGTCCACTTGATCTAAAAATCATACCCTTCAACTAAATGTATCCTTGCTGCCCCCTTTAATCAGAATAACATTTCCTAGCCAACCTCATTAGAAGTCTTTCTCATTTTGAAAAAGTAATCTTATTCTGAACCCATCCATGAACTTTAAAATTTTGAAAATAGAGGCTAAAAGCCTAAGTTGGGGGTGTTGGTGAAACCCATAGGGGAGATGGTAATCACATGAAGGGTTGAAATTGAGCCATAGGTTTTAGTCACGTTTATCCAAATGCTTTCGTAACCTCCCCAAATCCTACATTATAAGCTTGTTAAAAGCCTTTTGTGATCTTCGACTAATTGCTTTTGATTCAATGATGATTGAAAATAAGGGCAAGACTATGGCGTTGTGCATGTGTGCATGTGATTTTCTTTGTGAATGTGAGTGTTTTTGCCTTTGTCCCTTGTTTTGAATATACTTTGTGAGATTTTTAGGACGTTCATTCTTTTTAGGACATGTAAATTAGGATGGGTTGGTGAAATTGATAGATTCTGAAATTGAGTCAAGGGAGATTAACTGATTGATTACTGGTTGGGAGTCACTTCTTAAGAAATAGTGGTGTGCCTGAAATTGAGGGAGTGTCGATACAAAATCACTTGCTTGCTAACAAATTGTTAGTATCAACAAATATCAAGGTCATGGTTTTTAGTTGAAGTTGAAGAATGATGTGCCTAATTTGATTGTCTCTTGTGGTTTTGAATTTGTTTCGCTTGAGCACAAGCAAAATCTTTAAGTTGGTGGTGTTGATGAGTAGGGTATTTGTGATTCATTGTGGGATTTGACCCCAACCTCTCATTAGATTCTTTTTTATACACTAATATATAAATTGTATATCTAAGCATTATAAAAATGGCGGCATTGTCGGGGAACAATATGTCGTATTAAATTGATTTATTATTTATAGTTTACATGTTTTTATCAAAATTCTGAATATTTGCTTTTGCTTTCTTTTTGTGTTTTTTCAATGGCTTCTTGTGATGAAATAATGCTTGGTAGTTTCAATCCCTATGTTGATAGACATTGTCTTTTGTGATATCTTATATCACTATGATATTTGATATCAGTCCCAAAATCCTTTTAGAACCTTTCTCAGTCTCTACTCCTGTAAGAGATTTCAATTATTCCTAAACTGGTCTATAGAAATTGCCAAGTTTTGTTTCCCATAAAATTACCACAGTTTATCTTGTAGAGTTATACATGAAAGATTTTGGTGTAATTCATGGGATGGATTGACTGCATTTTTGTTATGCTTCCCTTGATTGTAGAACCCGAGTGTTCAAATTCTAGGTTCCAAATGAATCTATCATAGAATGGAAGGATTGAAATTAAGTACTTATAGTTCGGTGTATCTTGTGCCTTAAGGCTAGGAATATAATCTCTAAAGGTTTTTATCTATCATCTTGTTCAATTTACAGGTACAAATTCCAGACCCCCACTCTTGACTCTGTTCCTGTTGTTAATGAGTTTCCCGAAGTATTTCTCGATGCTTTAATTTTCCTGGTGTTCCTCCCGAAAGAGAATTAGACTTTGGAATTGACCTTCCAGATTCACATCCAATCTTTATTCCTCCTTACCGAATGGCTACGGAAGATATTAAAGAGTTAAATGATCAGTTAAAAGAGTTGTTGGATAAGGGTTATATTAGACCTTGTATGTTACCATGGGGTGCTCTACTTTTTTTGTTCTGAAGAGAGATGGTTCACTTCATATGTGTATTGAATTTCGTTAATTTCACAAGGTTATTATAAAGATTAAGTATCTTATTTTAATGATTGAAGACTTGTTTGATCAACTCCAAGGTGCTAGTTTTTTTTCTTTCAAATATTGATATGTGGTTGGGGTATTATCAGTAGAGGGGAAGGGAAAGTGATATTCGTATGAAAACTTTTCGAACTTGGTATGGTCACTATGAGTTCTTAGTAATGTCATTTAGTTTGACAAATGCCCCCTCCAGCTTTCATGGATCTAATGAATATAGTGTTTAAGAATTATCTTGATATGTTCGTGATTGTGTATATCAATTATATTTTGATTTACTCAGGGAGTGAGGATGAACATGTCGATCACCTAAGGATTTTCTTGAAAATTCTCAGTGATGGTCAGTTCTTTGCTAAGTTTAGCAAATTTTATTTTTTCTAGGTATGTTGCATTCCATGGCAATATTGTTTTTGGTGAAGGTATTCAATTTTATCCTAAGAAGACTTAGGGAGCAAGAAACTGTCCTAGACCTCTTTCCCTTTCAGATATTTGAAGTTTCTTGGTTTGTTTGGTTATTCTAAAGGTTTGAGGAAGAATTTTCCTTTATTTATTTTCCTTTGACTATGTTGACTTAGAAAAAGGTGAAATTTCAATGTTAAGAAACTTGTGAAAAAAGTTTCCAAGAGTTGAAAAAAGAGACTCACCTCAACCCTAATTTTTACATTATCGGAAATATCAAATGGGCTTGTGGTTTGTTACAATGCATTGTGGATTTTTCTTGGTTGTGTCTTGATGTAACATGATAAAGTAATTGGTTATGCTTCGAGGAAATATATGGTTCACGGGATGAATTATTCGAATCACGATTTGGAGTTTGCAACGGTTGTTTTGCTTTGATGATTTGTAGACATAATATCTATGGAGTTCATATGGATGTGTTCACAATTCATAAGAGTATGCAATATATGTTTAAGCATAAGGATTTTGAATATTCGCCAAAAGAGATTGCTTGAACTGTTGAATGAATATGATATGATCATTCTTTATCATCCGGGTAAGGAAAATGTGGTTGCTGGTGCTCTTACCCGATTATCCATGAGTAGCGTTGCTCTTATAGAAGATGGTAAAAATGAGTTGGTTCGTGATGTTCATAGACTAGATCGATTGGGTGTTTTCTTGGTTGACCCGAAAGAGGGTGGTACCATTGTTCAAAATGGCTTATAATTATCTCTTATGTCGGATGTGAATGCCAATCAAGTTCTTGACCCGACTTTAGTAGAGTTGTAGAAGGCAATTTCTCAAAAAGTCATTGAGCTTTCTCCTAGGTGGGAGATGGTGTACTTCGTTACCAAGGTCAGTTATGTATTCTAAATGTTGGAGAGTTGAGACTACTAATTTTAGTGGAAGCTCAAAATTCTTTGTATTCTAGTAATTTGGGAGCCACCGTGATGTACAATGATCTATAAGAGGTTTATTTATGTAATGTCATGAAGGAAGATATTGTGGAGTTTGCTGCTAAGTGTCCAAATAGTTAAAAAGTGAAAGTTGAGCATCAAAAAACTGAGAGGTTTCCTCAAGACTCTTGCATTTCTACTTAGAAGTGGGAAGATTTTGATATGGATTTCATTGCGGGTTTACTTGTGAAGACCTCATTTTAAGGCAAGGACTATATTAGGTTCTATATTCGGGAGATTGTAATGTTGCATTGAGTGCCTTTATCCATCATTTCAAATCGAGATACTCAATTCACTTATAAGCTTTTGAGATCATTTCAGAAAGGTTTGGTACTCAAGTGAAGCTTAGTACAACTTTTCATCCTTAGACTGATGGTCAAGCTAAGTGTACTATTTAGAATTTTAAGGATATGTTGAGAGCTTGTATGATTGATTTTAAGGGTAATTGTAATTATCACTTTCCTTTGATCGAGTTTTCTTAAAATAATAGTTAGCACTCGAGTATTCAGATGGCCCCATTTTATGCTCTCTTTGGTAGGAGGTGTAGGACTTCTATTGGTTTGTTCAAAGTTGGTGAGGTCACTTTAATAGGGCCCGAGTTGGTGAATGAGGCTACGGAGAAGGTTTGACTCATTATAGAAATATTAAAAGCGACTCAAAGTCAACAAATGTCTTATGCAAATGTTAGAAGAAGAGAGCTTGATTTTGATGTTTATGATTGGGTTTACTTGAAAATCTTACCTGTGAAAGGTGTGATGACATTTGGAGAGAAAGGGGAGCTTAGACCTGGTTATGTAGGCCCATATAAGATATTGAGGCATTTCAATAAGGTGGTCTATGAATTAGATTGTCCTTCCGATTTTGTGTGGGTGCATCTATTGTTTCATGATTGTTATTAAATAAGTGTATTGGTGATCGTACTTTGGTTGTGCCATTGGAATGTGTTGATTTTAAGGAGAGTCTTTGTAACACCTAGGGATTTAGAAAGGTTAAAGTGAGTTAACAAGAAAGTCCACAAGCCTATAAAAGGTCAAGGATCCTTCATGAGACCCTAAATGATCTGTTTAGGGCACCACTGGCCTTTCAAGGAAAGTGGGCTAGGCGTTTAGGACTGCCAGAACCTAAGGTCACCTGTTCGGTTCCCTAAACAACGAGTATAGAGGTTGACTGCCCATTTAGGAGACCAATCCCTACCGTTTAGGGCTCCCAGGAAAGGAGGTCTCTTGGGCAGTTCCCTATACGGCTAGTGAGGCATTGTATGGACCGTCCAACCTTCATTTTGAGTAACTCCATCAGTTTTTATGATAGAGGGTGTAACACCTCGAAATCTAGTATGCAAAGCAAGGGACAAAGTAAGAGGTGACAAGCTAAATACTGGCCTGGGAACCCTTCATGAAGGCCTAGACGAGGCGTGGTGTAGCTGGTGAAAGCTCATAGTGTCAAGCGAAATAAGGCTCCCCTCCCACGAGCAACTAGACGAATCGTTGTGAGCACCACATCCCATAGTGATATGTGTGCATATACATTAAGGCTTACCCTCCACATGAGCCACTATACAAATCATGAGAGCCATGACGGCTCGTGGACTGGTTCGTGAGGTAAGTGTTATTTTGGGTAAGTTTTCCAAGCCACTGGTCCGAGGGCCACGACAGCCTAGATGACTCGTGGTGCCTGCCGTGTGTGAACGCGTCAGCTGTAAGTTCAGGGGCTTTTGGGTATTTTCTAGATCTTTAAAACAATAATATGTCGTTTTGCCTATGTCTAGGACCCCTATATAAGTGATTTTAACCCAAATTAATTCAAATACTTCATTCTCTTCAAATTCACCAAAAGCAGTTTAGTCTTTCTCTCTCTAGAAGTTTGAAGGAGAAGATTCAAGCTAGGGTTCAAGGTCAAGCCTTTATTCTTCAATTTCTTTTGGGCTTTGATAGCAAGGTATGATAGATTTTTATCCATGTAACCCTTACATCCATGGAGACCCCAAGTTCTCTAAATTGAAAAGTAGATATTCCACAATTTGAGTTATGGTTTTCTTCCAAGTTATGGGTCCTTATGAATGTTGATTCAATTGATTGATTATGCATGAATTTAGAGGATTCTATGCTTTTATGGTGAAATTTCATATACCCATGCTTAACCCATGTTTCTAAGAAGAAATTGATTTAAAATGGGTTTTAATCTATGAAGGAGAATTTATGGATTTATGTGTATTCTTATAGGATAAATAAGATACAATATGAATTGCTTTTAAAGGGAATCATATGTTATTAATTTTTTATTATTGAAGTGATTGTTGTGGAAGGGATTTTCCCACATGATTTCTTTTGTATGAATGTGAAAGGTTTTTTTCACATTGAATGAGTCTAGGTTGAAATGATTTCTCACCTAAAATGAATCTAAGGTAAGGAACTATGAAAATGATGAGGCAAGAGGCGATTACCCATATTCCTTAGAGTAGGACTAGAGGCGATTACCCACATTCCTATAATGCAAGTTGGACTAGAGACAATTACCTGTGATCCTAAGCGAGAGGACGAGAGGTGAGTACCCATGATCCCAAAGTGAAAGGACAAGAGGTGATTACCCATGATCCTTTATAAGAAGGCAAGAGGCGATTCTCCATGTCGTTAAAAGATAAGCTATGATATGTTAGATTGATGATGAGCTTGGATTGTTGCTTGAGTTTGCCTTCCACGATGATTAAGACTAGAGGCGGTTACCCATGTCTTGACTAATGATGAATTAAGGTTACTTCAAGAAATACTCCTTACATGTTGACATGATCTATTATGTGCAGTGATTATGCATCATGACTTATGTTTTCTAACTCCTATGTTATGTTTATGCATGCTATCATATTTAGTACACTTTTGTATAGACGAATACTCTTTCCTACATTTCTTATCCAACTGTAGGATCCGACAGTCAGGGTTCTTAGTTTCATGGCTAGAGGTTGATTTGAGAGATTTCGAGCTTTGGTGAGTCCTCAGGCTTCATGGATGGATTTTCATTATTTCAGTTTTCTTTCTTACTTTCGGTTTTGGACATGATGTATGGGCTAGGCCCAATTTCATTCTTATGTACTATAATGCTAATGAGACAAGTTTTAAACTTCTGCTTTACTTTTATAAATGTTTTGGAACTTGAAATGTTGTTCTTTATCTCTTTACATTTTATGTCTTATGTTATGAATGCTAAGTGACTTGTATGGGGCCTTTTGGGGTCCTATACGCCATGTTACACCTAGGGGGTACTTTGGGTCGTGACAAAGGGTCATTTTATTCTTTCCCGTAAGTGTTTTGTACCTAAACTACATCATTTTGAACCCCTATTTCAAGACCTATATAAGTAAATTATGTTGTAAAACCACCCATTCTAAATTTCACCTAATTCTTAAATTTCCCTCCAAGATCACCCCCAAAAATACTCTCAAGAGCTAAGGAATAAAAATCCCGGGTTTTTCATAAAGATTCTCAATTCACTATAGCTATTGGGAATTTTTAATTAAGGTACGTTAGTATAAACCTATGGAGTCCTTTCCTCCATAGGGTTCAAAAAATCATCAACTTATACAAGTAAAATTCTCAATTCAATTTTAGGTTTTATTTAATCTTGATGGTTTCTTTTCAATTATGATTTAATTGATTATTTTCTATCTTATTATGCATTAATTGAAGTAATTACATAATTTTAAGTTTAATTCATATGAACCCATGCATGATTCATGATTCTAGAGTATGAACACATGATGAAGCTTATGAACTATGAAATTATGAGTTTAATAAGCTATGCATACTTTTATGAAGTTGATGTACATGATTAAGGATGATTTTAGTGTAAAGTATCAATGTTGTTATTGTGAAAGGTTTTCTCACATACTACTAAGGATATTATTGTGAAAGGTTTTCTCAAAATAAGGATTCATAAGGTTGAAACGTTTTCTCACCTATGTTGAATAAGTTAAGGATCTATTCTAAATTATGTTAGCTTGGATTGGTTGTTTAATTGTGTCTTTTCGTGGATGATATGCTGAATGTAATTGATGAATTTTCTATGCAGTTTACTTAGCACCAGAAGTATATTGAGATTGAGATTTTCCCATTAGTAAAGGTCAGGTCTCTAGTAGTAATCTCCTTATCCCATGTCTATGTGCTACCATAGGATTTGTCTCAGATAAACACTAGCTAGTTGATCCACTTTAGCTTAAACTCATAGTTCTTACCTTGGCTTGTAAGGGCATCCCTTTTTGGTGTGGGACATACACTACATTTCGTGTTATAGCTCACATGGTCTATGTCGTTTATATGGTAAGACTCCCACAATAATGAACTAAGGTTACTTTATTAAAGTACCTCACTAGTGTTTCACAAATGTTTACCTTGCATTGGCCATGATAATGACTTATGTTTTCTTACCGCTTATCTTATGATCAAACTTGGTCATTGCATGTCATGTAAAGTCCTTTTTATCATGATTTCTATGCATTGTTATCATACTTTGATAATTCATGTAGTCATGCATATTTGTGCCTACATTGTTTCACTAATGTAGAGTGTGACGCTCCTACCTCTCACATTTGTGGCTAGTTGATACTTTGGCACTCAACGATTGGTGAGTTTTCATGTTCTGAGGACCAAGAAACTTTTATTGCTTTCTTTATTTCAGTTTTCAAACTTTGTATGTGATTAAGGATTACGTCTCAATCACTTTCCTTATGATGTAATATGTAACACCCCTCAAAATGAAGTAGGATAAAGTAGAGCCTCACATGGGTTTTACGCAGTAATAACTTGCTAAAATAATGAAGAATATACTTTTAAGGAAGTTTTAAAGAGTTTGGAAGTCAAACGTCAAGGGACGACCAAGACGTTCGAAAACTAGTCTTTTACGTGTTGGTGTGTTCTAGTATGTTGTATATGTTTTTATGTGTTGTTTGGAGTCTAAAATCAGTGGAGGTGACCCTAGTGTCTTAATAAATGTTTTTAGGGTCAAAACGTTCGAATACGACAACCCGGGGCCACCCTAAGGGACCCCAAGGAGGACCCCAACCTTGGCAAAGCAAGCTGCCAAGGCAGCTTGCAAGTTGTGCTTGGAGGGAGCACATTCGCGTCGCGGACTAGCTCCACCAAGGGCCAAAAATGTTGGTCCACGTCGAGGACACGTCGCAAATTCTACTGTATCGAATTTTAATTTCTAGAAACTTGCGGGAACACCTCCGCGCCGCGAACCTATTTCCCGACGAAATCTGCGAAAATAGAACTCAAGTTTGACTTGTTTAAAAGGTCCAACTAAGTGAAGGGTAGTTTGGGTACTTTGGGGAATTATTATAAATGGTTATTTTACCTATTTAGGGTATTTTAAGTTGGTTAAAACCCCAAATGCCTAGAATTAAACCCAATTCTTCAAATTGACCCTTCCCTCTCAAAGTAGATTCTCTCAAAAACTCCATTGAAGACCTTGATGAAGCTCAAGCTAGAAGATGGGTTTTCAACTGATTTTCTTCTTCAATTCCATGGGTCTTCAATAATTAAGGTATGGTAACTCTTGATTCTTGAATAACCTCTCATTCAAGGAGTTCTATCAAAGATATTCAAAAGTGATTCATAGTCCAAAATTCCCAATTTTCAATCTAACCATGGGTTCTTTGTCAAACGATTTTCTAAATCATTATATTGATGAATTGATGTGGAATTAAGGATTTTAAGATAGTTTTCAAATGAATTCATGAAGAACCCATGATCCCCAAATTCTCAAAA
>JAJOOR010050410.1:0-13012 GCA_036250505.1 Solanum acaule | reverse complement strand
GAATCTTCCAATCTTCTCTGCAATACCTGACCATCCTGAGTTAAAAGATAATTCAGGGACTATAATGACTGCCCTTCTTTTACCTCTAACATTTATCAAGCTGATGTATCTTCCGTATTTGTTAAAATTCCTTGCGCAGTAGATCTCTGTGAAATCATCTTTTTTCTTCCACCTTCTGACTGTGTTCCCCTTAGCCTTGGATGCTTCTCGCATAATCGAAGATATCCATTCCATGGCCTTGCTGGTGAAAGATATCCTCGTTATTGACTTTCTACTCCTTTCTATCCAGTCATACCATTCCCCTGCTGTGCCTGATGTTCTTGTGATGTTATATGATTTGAACCCTACTGCAAAATAGATCGTGTCGTCCATAATGGAAAAGAAACGAGCCCGGTGGCAAGAAAGAAAAGAGATGAAAGAAAGAAAAAGAGGAGGAAAAGAAATAGATGTCCAGTGATCGGAAGGATCACCGGAGGAAGATAGTGAAAATTAGGCTATATCATGTCCTCATGAGTTGTGCCTGGGAGCTTTCTATGAGAGAGAGTCCTGAGATTTGAATGTTGACATCTTAAAGAGTTCAAAAGACATATTTGAATCATAAAGAGTTCCACCAAAAACGGAAGTCTAACATAAGTCTCAAAGCCATCTATTGGAAAGTGATTGAGACGTAACCCATACATCACAATATGAAATAAAAAGATATGAAAGCAATAAAGAATCTCGATCCTTGGAACATGAGGACTCACCAATCTTCAATGTCTATATGGGATCACTGGTCACGAGTGTGCGGAATGGAAGCGTCGGACCCTATATTAGTGAAACAATGTAGGCACAAGTATGCATTAGTACATAGAATGTACTAAGTATGATAACAATGCATAAGAGTTATGAAATCTTGCCAAAAGGGACTTTATATGACATGCAATGACCAACCTAAATCATAAAATAACATGTTAGAAGACATAAGTCGAAATCATGGTCAATGCAAGCTAAACATCTTTAAAACACATTTGAGATACTTCTAGAAGTAACCTTAGTTCATTCTTGTGGGAAGTTTGCCATTAACTGACATAGACCATATGAGCTATAACATGGAATCCAATGTCTATTCCACACTGAAAAGAGTGTCTATTCCACGCCGAAAAGAGATGTCCTTACTTGCCAAGGTAAGAACCATAAACTTCTAGCTTAGGTGGATCCACTAGCTAATCTCTATCTAAGACAACCTATGGTGACACATATTTATGTGATAGGGAGATTGCTACTAGGTTTCTCAACTAAGGGAGAGCTTCCATCTTGATATCCTATCGGTGCTAAGCATAAATCCCACAGAATAGCCATTAATCTTAACTTATCTTATTATCCATGGAAGGGCACATGAAGTAGCCAATCAAAGCTAGAATTCATTAGAATAGCCAATCCTAGGTGAGAAAACCTTTCAACCTTATGAATAATTTATGTGAGAAAATCCTTTCACAATAACTTCATATGTGAGAAATCCTTTCACAACAACAATTCATAAAGAAACATGCATATCTTCGTAAATTCATCTTTCATATTTCAAAAGCTTCATCATATAATCAAAATCCAGAAAATTATGGATCATGCATGGGTTCAATTGAATTGAACTTAAAAACATGTAGTTATTTCAATTCATGCATAAAAATACATAAAACAATCAATTGGATCATAATTGAGAGCAACCCATGAGATTGAATAAAACCCTAATTTCAATTGGAGAACTCTAACTTGTAAAATTGGAGAATTTAGGAACCGTATGGAGGAAGAGCTCCATAGCTGAATACTATCATACCTTGATGTCAAAAACCCCCAATCAATGGTGAATTTGGAGACTTGATCCTGAAACCCTAGACTTCTTCTTCAAGCTTTAGAGAGAGAAATTTTGGGGGAAGAACTTGGTCAACTTTTGGGATTTTAGGAGAATGTGTTCAATTGGGTAATTTGGGGGTTAAAAACGTTTATATAGGGCCTAGGGTAGAAGGTAAATTGACATAGTATTGAGTTAAACCAATTATGAAATTATCCAAAAGCCCTTAAAATAAAACTGCCGAACCTTCACTGACGGTTCAGACCTACGGTCTGTAGGTCCTTCTATGGATCGTCTTGGTCAATCGTAGGTGGGGTTCAGGGACTTGTTTTTGGACCTTCAAACTAAGCAGCCCATGTACGGTTGGTAGGTCTACCTATGGACTGTACATGGCCACCGTAGGTCCTAAAAACTTCCAAAAAATTTACTTCCTTTTTCCTTGTCACCTCCGCATTCCACCTACGACCCATAAGTGCTCTTACCAACCGTAGGTGGGAGCCATAGGTCACACCTAAAACCCAGAAACTACATTTTCTATTCTTCTAAAATCCGAGGTGTTACAAATATCTCCCTGGATCGGGGAAAGATCCTATCATAATTATCACCAACATGTTTATTTCCAACAATGATGTACTTGAGATTAAGCTCCATGGGAGATCCAATATGTCTAGACCATGAATGCCCCAATTTAAAGATCAATTATAGTACATACTGTGATGACCCATCACATCATCATGCCACAAAGGCACCACGTGGCATAAATGTGTCTATGTGGGCTTTTACATGATAAGAATTTGTGGGAAAATATTCTAGCCATGTAGAGAATTCTAGGAAAGGGCTTATTTGTAAATATGTACTTATGTAATGATTATTATTTACATATTAGCTCCTAACTTAGTATTATAAATAGATGGACATCCATTTGTAAGATCATCAAGCAAAAATCAATCTAAGTTCTCTACACAATTCTTCCTAACAATTCTCTTGTGTTATTTCTTTCATTTCTTGGCGATATCTAGAGTCTTAGGTTTACTTAGCATAGAAAGATCACGAGCAAGTGGTGCAAGAACGTGAACAAGTTGTCAAGTACCGCATGTGTGCTTAGTAAAAGACTAAGGACGTGGCAACGTAGTATCAAAGTGAGGTCGTAACTAAGGGAATGGAAACACCCAAGCCAACGTCACCCAGGATGCCACTGGTAAGAAGGGCTATGACAAAAAGAGGAATGCTGCCAACAAGAAGAACCAGGGGGTGCCACTTGAGGTTGAGCCAAATGAAGGGCTTACATCCCAAGAACATTCTACCACAAAGGCGAGAGAGAATGATGTGGAGGTCCTGCCCAATGCTTGGGGAAGATAGAACACACTCCAAGTGTTCTTCAGGGGCATAGTCTTGAAGATATTGCAAGCATCCAGAATGACTTGGATGGGCGTACATATATTTAGATAGAGACAAGGTATACCATCTCTACGTTAGAGTGCAAGCTCATGGGGCGTTGAGCAGTATCGACGCCATGAAGGCACTCAAAGAGAAGGTCAACGCTGGCGTGACTAAGACCACCATAAATATTATCGTAATTAGGGAGGCTAAGATCGAGTCTCCCAAGACCCATTGTTCAAAGGTGTTCTCGATGCACAAGAAGTAGAGAACTTTCTTTGGCACTTGGAGAATTATTTTCGACGTGGAAATGTAAGGGAAGATGATGTCAAGATCAATGTTGATGTGTTGTAATTTTTAGAGAATGCCATGCTATGGTGGAAACAAAAATCAGCTGATGTTGACAAAGGTTTGCGCATAATTAGCACATGGGATCAGTTTAAGGCCGAACTCAAGCATTAATTCTTCTCAAATAATGTCGTGTACAAGGCAAGTAGAAAACTTAGGGAATTGAAGCACTCAAGGAGCATACAGGACTACGTCAAAGAGTTCCTAACCCTTACGCTTCAAATCCCAAACCTCACTAATGATGACTTGTTCCAATTTATAGACGGGTCGCAAAATTGTACTAAGAAGGAATTGCAACGCTGACTAGTCACTAATGAAGACCAAGACATTGTGGAAACCAAGTATTTTATGGATTTCAGAAATGAGAAGTATAACAAAGACAGAGGCAATAAGTTAGAGAATGACATTGCTAAGAGTGGAGGAGATTGTGGTAAAAGTAAGGAAGTACATCAACAACACTACAAGACTCAAAGTACCCATAAGTTCGATAACAACAAGTCAATTGGTCATTAGAGCTATACGTAAAAGAAAGCACAGTCAAAGTGGAAGGGATGCAACATATGTAGAGGGCCACATAGTTTGAAGGATTGTCTCGACTTAAAAAGTCTTAGCGCTATGGTGCATGAACATAAGAAGAAAGAACAAGGAAATAGTTCAGTAACAACTCAATTAGGAGTGGTTGGACTATGTGAATCCATCACAAAGTCAGCTAGCCAAGTTAACGAGAATAGAAATCAGTACGTGAATGTAACGCCCCAAAAATTCCAACTCAAATTAGACCTTGAGTTTTTTTAGAATGGTGCCACGGAAGAAATATACGAATCGTAGAAATATCTACGGACCGTAAGTGGGTTCGTAGAATCATGCTCTAAAAAATTGTTCTCAGGTCCAAGTTTCACAGACCAGACTACGGTTCATAGAACCTTTTACGGTTTGTAGAAAGGCCTCGTGGAACTCAAGTCCAGAAACAACCCTATTAAGCTTCTTACGATTGAGCAGGACAACCTTTCAAAGTTCCTATGGGGCCAAAGAAAAGATCTGCAGACCCCAACTATAGAGATCCAAAACCCAACATGTTTTCTACGAGAGGGTCTACGGTCCATAAACTTTTGTACAAACAATAGATGGCCTTTTGTAGACAACTTCTGCCAGTTTTGAAAAGGGTATATTTTTAGTCTTTTCCACCCTTTATAAACCTATACCTCGACATTTTTACACCTAATTAAGGTCATAAGAAACCCCTAGAACAAACTTGAGTTGAAAGCTTCCTTACCGATTAAGTTACGAGATAAGATTATACTTAGGTCAACTTCAGATGATAATATCTCTTAGCATTTAATGAATTAGGTGGCACATGACCTATCAAATTAAAGATCTATGAGTCCTCTTTCCAATTTCGCCATGTTTGCCTCATTTTGAGCTCAGAGTAAAAAGTAATACCCATTTTAGTGAAGACTAGTCAGGCAGTCGATGTTCTAGACAATGGAAATTTCCACGAATCGTAGACCCTTCCATGAAGGCTTGCTGCAATTTTTCCGCAACTTTCTACACGCGTTCTAAGGTTATTTTGGCCATTTTCAAGCTCTTAAACCCTATTCTATGTCATTTTTGAGTGTTTTAACTAAGTATCATTCAAATAACTAGTTTTCCTCTAAAAATCATTAATATAAACATTCAAGTATTTAGAAATTCTCTCAAAACTCAGCTAGGGTTCCTCTTCTCCATCAAGAACCCTAAAACTTTCAAGTCAAAAAATAAATATACAAAGAGAAACTTTCCATCGAAGGTTTCCCAAGTTCTGTCAATCTAAGAACTTCATAATTCTTCTCTCAAGATCAAGCCCCAAGATTCCATGCTCAAAGATTTCCTCCAAGAAAGCTAATGTTCTTCCTCAAGCTCAAGATAAATGAAGTCTCCACTAAAGTTTTCATCTAATAGCTTTATAATCAGCTATGTAAGGCTATCATAATGATGGACATAGTTCGTCCTTATGCCCTACATCTATCTAAATTCAGTAAACGAGTAATATTAGGTTTTATCCCCCTTTTTGAATATTCTTGGGATGAGTTATATTGTTAAGTTATGAGTTCTTAATTCCTGAGTATTAAGTTATTTTTCATTGTATTGAGATCCTTGATGTTATTTGTTCATGTCTATATTTAGCATGAACCCTACTGTTGAGTTAAATTTGAGAATCTTTTCAAAACAAATGTTTTGTCTTTAAATTGATTTATGAGTAGAGAAAATGATGAGTTTTGAGAAAGAGTTTTCAAATATGAATTGAGTAAGAGTATAAGGGAAGTAAGTATTCCCAAAGGTATCACTTTTTTACATTGAGAAAAGAGAAACTTTGATTTCTAAATGAGTTAATGAGTTCAGAGATATTTCAGAGCAATTACCTTTTTAACAGGATATTTTGAGTAATTACCTCAAATTGAGAAAGAGTATGCTTTACACATTTGAGAATGAGTATATATTTATTGGGAGTCGTGTTGAGCATCGATATGTGGATGAGTTTAGACAACTCACATTCCTCATAAACCACGTGGCCAACATGGATAAAGGATAGTACATTTTAGATGACTCCTTATTTCTTCCAAGCAGAGCTTTAGTGGATCCACTTAGTTGACATGTTCTATATCCTGGCAAGTTATAAGACAATTTCTGGCAGCGTGAGCGAGATGTTGTATCATCAGGTTGATCATAGTGATGGTTGACGGTTAGAGAATCTCCCAAATAGAGTTAAGTGTATTTTTATCATATCACTTTATATGTTGAGTTCAAAGATGAGTAAATATTTGTAGAGTTTCATTGATTTCACTCCTTTATTTCTTTACATTCAGTTTAGTATCTTTCTTCAACTTCTTTATAACTCTTAAGTCGTGTGACAGAGTTGAACTCTATAAGGTTGCCTACTAACTCATTTTCCATATATTTCAGAATGATGCTTCTAAGAAGAGATCCGGTGAGAAGGAACTTGAATGCGGAGCAAGAAGCACCACAATCCCGTTGATCCTTTGGCCAAGCAAGTCACTCATGTTGAGCTTAGGGTTGCTTCCCAAGTGTTTTCCCAATCCATAATTTTTCAAGCCAACCGTGAAGTTGTAGTTGTCGTGAACCCAAATATAAGTGTGGCGACGACTAGGGTTCGAGACTCCACAAGGATGAATCCTCCAGAATTCTATCGTTCTAAGGTGGATAAGGATCCAAAAGAGTTCGTTAAGGGGATTCAAAAGATTGTTTAGATTATGTGTGTCACTCTGATTGAGAGTGTAGAATTGGATGCCTATTAATTGAAAAGAGTCTCTCAAATTTGGTTCAATCAATGTAAGGAAGAAAGGACTATTGATGCATATCCTTTAGATTGGGACAAGTTTAAAGGTGCTTTTTAGATCGATTCTTCCCTTTTGAGTTGAGAGAGACAAAGGTGCAAGAGTTCATCAATTTGAAGCAAGGTAATATGAGTGTGAACGAGTATTCTTTGAAATTCACTCAATTCTCCAAGTATGCTCCAGGCTGATTCTAGGGCCCGTATTAACAGGTTCAGTTTCAGTGTCTCAGAGATGGTTGTGAAACAGTGTAGAAACAACCATCTTGATCAAAGAGATATATATTTCTAGGTTGATGACTCATGTTCAACAGATTGAGGAATAAAAGCTTATGGAGAATTCTAGGGAGACTAATTGGGCTCAATTCTATAGTGTTGACTACTTTTATTAGAGATCCGGTCGGTGGTGGTGGCCATTCTCAATTCAAAAAAGGCATTGAAGCCTGACTCCGTCTTCTGATAGTGTTCCGATGTCATGTTCAACAAGGATAGGGTGTCAAACCCTAAGTCTTAGAGTAGTGCTTTTATTGGACATTATTTCCCTACCCGCCAAAAGTATGGTAAAAGCCACTCAAGCAAGTGTTTAGCCAGTATCGATTGATGATGTGGTTGTGGTAAGGTTGGTCATAGGTTGAGAGATTGCCTTTCCCTTGGTAGCAAGGGAAGAGACGGTCTTTAGCAGGCTTAGTCTACATCTTCAAGTCACCCTACTTAGCATGGTACTCATCTAGTTCTAGTGGCGGACAATGTCAGAAGAAGTTTTATGCTGTTCAAACTTGACATGAACATGAGGTTTACCCTGATGTGGTCACTGGTATGTTACGAGTCTTTCAGTATAATGTTTATGCCTTATTAAATCTAGGAGCTACATTATCGTTTGTGACTTCTGATATTGGTATGAAGTTTGATGTCAATCCCAAAATTCTGTTAGAACTCTTCTCAGTCCCTACTCTTGTTGGTGATTAAGTTTTAGCTACAGAGGTTTTAAAAAAATGCCCGCTCTCAGTTTTTTTTGAAAATCATCTCAATTGATCTAGTAGAGCTATATATGATTGATTTTGATATTACTCTTGGTATGGATTGGCTTCACGCTTGTTATGCCTCTATTGACGGTAGAAATAGAGTTGTTAAGTTTCAGTTTCCAAATGAATCAATCAGAAAGTGGAAAGGTTACTATTCAGTGCCTTTAGGTTAGTTTGTCTTGTGCCTTAAGGCCAATCAAAAGATAAGGGTTGAGTCTACCATCTAGTTTGGGTTAGGGATGCAAATTTTGAAAATCCAATTTTTGAGTTAGTTCATGTTATGAATGAGTTTCTGAACGATTTCTAGGATGATCTTCTTGGAGTTCCTCTTGAAAAGGAAATTGACCTTCTTCTAGATACTGAACATATCTTTATTCCTCTTTATCGAATAACTCCAAAAGAGCTTAAGGAGTTGAAGGGTCAGTTAAAAAGATATTTTGGATAAGGGTTTCATTAGCCCGAGTTTTTCTCCATGGGGTTCCAATTCTCTTTGTTCGAAAGAAATATGGTTCTCTTAGAATGTGCATTGATTATCAACAATTGAACAAGGTCAGAATAAAGAATTAGTATCCCATACTTAGGATTAATGATTTGTTCGATCAACTTTAGGGTGCTAGCTTTATTGGGTTATCACAAGCTTAGAGTGAGAGAGAGTGTGACATTCTGAAGATAGTCTTCAGGACTGGTATGGTCACTATGAATTTGTAGTTATGTCTTTTGGACTAATGAATGCTCCTGCAACTTTATGGATTTGATGAACATGGTATTCAAACTGTATTTGGATATGTTCGTCATTGTGTTTATTGATGACATCTTGATCTATTCTCGGAGTGAGGATGAGCATGACAATCATTTGAGGATTGTCTTATAAGTTCTCAAGGATCGTCAATTGGTTTCTAAGTTTAGCAAATGTGTGTTTTGGTTGAGACCGATTGCATTCCTTTGACATGTTGTCTAAGAAGAAGACATTTGAGTGGATCCTAAGAAGACTAAGGCAATAAATAATTGACCTATACCTCTCTCTCCTTCATATATTAGGAGTTTCTTGGGTTTAGCCGGTTACTACAAACGATTTGTTGAAGGATTTTCCTCTATTACTTCTCCTTTGACTACCTTGACTTAATTTCAATTGTCCGACGCTGGTAAGAAGAGCTTTTCGGAGTTGAAGACTCGACTTACTTCAACCCATATTTGACTTTACCGGAAGGTTTCGATTGTTTTATTATGTATTGTGATGCCTCAATAATCGGTCTTGGTTGTGTTTTGATGCAAAATAGTAAGGTCATAGCCTATGCTTCTAGGCAACTTAAGGTTCCTCAGAAATTACCCCAATAATGATTTGGAGTTAGCGACGATAGATTTTTCCTTGAGGATATGGAGACACTATCTCTATGGTATTCACGTGGATTTTTCATTGATCGTAAGATTCTTTAAGATGTGTTTAAGCAAAAGGATTTAAATCTTCACTAACAGAGGTGGCTTAAAATGATGAGGGATTATGACATGAGCGTTCCTTACCATCCGGATAAGGCAAATGTGGTTATCGATGCTCTTAACGGGTTGTCCATGAATAGTGTTGCACATATTAAGGATGATAAAAAAGAGTTGGTTCGTGATGTGCATAGATTGGCCCATTCGGGAGTTTATTTTGTTGATTCAAAGGTGTGTGGTGTTATTGTTCAAAATGGTTCAGAATTGTCTCTTGTGTCAGATGTTAAGGCAAAACAAGATAATGATCCGATTTTTGTTGATTTGAAGAAAGCCAAATAAGAAAAATCTCTAGCGGATTTCTCCCGAGAGGGAGATGATGTTCTTCATTATTAAGGTCGTTATGTGTTCCGAATGTTGATGATTTGAGGCAACACATATTAATGGAAGCTCATAGTTCTCAATATTCTATTCACTTGGGACACATTAAGATATACCTTGATCTATGGGAAGCCTATTGGTGGTATGAGATGAAGAAGGATATTTTGAAATTTGTGGCCAAGTCTCCAAATTTCCAATAAGTTGAGGTTGAGCCTCAGAAACGGGGAGGTATGACCAAATATATTAGTATTCCTACTTGGAAGTGGGACTATTTAAATATGGACTTTATTACAGGTTTAGTTCGTACTCACTGACATCATAATTCTGTTTGGGTTATGGAGACCAAATGACTAAATCACTGTATTTCCTTTCGGTTAAGACCTCCTATCAGTCTTAGACTATGCTAGGCTATATATTCGAGAGATGGTGAATTCCATGGTGTGCCTTTATTCATCATTTTAGATAGAGGTACTTAGTTCACTTCTTAATTTTTGGAGATCGTTTCAAAAAGGAATTGGTATTCAAGTGAAGCTTAACACAACTTTTCATCCGCAAACAGATGGTATAGCTGAGTGGACTATTCATACTTAACAAGATATGTTGAGAACTTTCATAATTAACTTTAAAGGTAATTGTGATGATCATTTGGCTTTGATTGAGTTTACTAATAATAATAATTATCACTCCAGTTTTCAAATGGCTCTGTTTGAGGTTCTTCATGGTAGGAGGTGTAGGTATACTATTGGTTGTCTTGAAGTTGGTGAGGTCACTTTGATAGGCCCTGAGTTTGTTCATGAGGCGATGGGGAAAAGTTTGACTTATCAGGGATAGATTGAAGAAGACTCAGACTAAAGAAAGATCTTATGCGGAAGTGAGAAGAAGAGAACTTGAAATTACCATTGATGATTGGATTTACTTGAAAATCTCACCCATGATGGGTGTGATGAGGTTTGGTAAGAAAAGGAAGCTTAGTCTCCGTTAGCCTATATCAAATTACGTGGCATTACAATAATGTGGCTTATGGGTTAGATTTGCCTTCAGAGTTAGCAGTAGTGCGTCTGGTGTTTCATATTTCCTTATCAAAGAAATGCATTAGTGATCAACTTAAGTTATGCCTTTAGAAAGTGCTGGTGTGAAGGAAAATCCTCTCTTATGAAGAGGTTCCAGTTGAGATTCTAGACCGTTGTAACACCCCAAAATTAAGGAGTCTAGAAAGGGAGTCAAGTGAGAGGTCACCAGCCCTCCACTGAGCCAAGGCGCTCTTCATGGAGCCCTTCACGGGCCGTGAAGGGCATCACGGCTCGTGGTGGTGCTCGTAAAAGCCTTCCAGTGGTTGGCTAAGATGGGATCCCCTCCACGATCCCTTAGATGCCTCATGAAGGGCACCATGGCTCGTGGTGGTGCTCGTGAAGGAGTAGGCAGTATGCTCCCCAAGTCAGGCTCCTCCCACGAGCCCCTAGATGGCTCGTGAAGAGCCATACGAGCAGTTTAAGTGGTCATGAAGGGGATCAAGTAAGTAGGGGTCCTCCCTCAGCCACTGGTTGAGCACCACGGGAATCAAAACAGTCCGTGAAGCTTCACATGGACCGTGTAGGGTTTTCCTTAGACTTAGAGTTTTGGGTCAACTTCAAGCTATCATATATTTTAGCTCAAAACCAATTAGGTGGCCCATGACCTATCAAATTAAAGGTCTTGGAGTCCTCTTTCCAACGCCACCGAGTTTGCCCATTTCCCATCTCGAAGTAAAAAGTTATGCCCGAAATAGTGAAGCACTATCAGGTTGAATTTCTTCACGACCCATTTGACGGGCTGTGGTGGTCATGACGAACCGTGATGGCTTCTAGTGAGCCAATTCGGCAGTTTTTAAGTCAGGGGTTATTGGGTCTTTTTCCAATTGTTTTAACTCAATACTAAGTCATTTTTCGTTCTACCCAAAGCCCTATATAATGATTCTAAACCCCCAAATCACCCAAATAAATTCACTCTCATAAATTTCCAAAAGTTGATCAACCTCTTTCTCTCCAAATATTTCTCTTTCTAGAAATTAAAGAAAGCTAGTGTTTCAAGATTAAGCCTCCAAATCCTCAATTGATTTCAAACTTTTGGTATCAAGGTATGATAATTTTCATCAATGGATTCCTTCCATCCATGCAGTTACCAAATTCTCTTATTTTCAAAGTCAGAAATCCCCAATTGAGTTAGGGTTTTCTTCAATTGCCATGCATTCTCTTCAATGTTGATTTAAATGATTGAATTATGATCTCTTATGCATGAATTGATGAAATACTATGATTTTGGTGATGATATAATGTGGGTTTAGATTATGAAAAAAGATTTTTATAAAATCAAGCATGAATTGATAGAATATATGATTTTATGATGAATTTCTATGAACCCTTATCTAACCCATGATTTCTTGATATTGATGATTGAAAGTGGGGTTTGAACCTTGAAAGGTGAATTATGAAATTATGCATGTTCTTATGAATTTTATGGAAATGTTTTAAGGGTTCCTTGAGAGTGAAGTATCAATGTTGTTGTTGTTCTGTTGTTGAAAGGGATTTTCTCATATACACACCTATGCATTATTGTGAAAGGTATTATCACATAATAAGGGTTCTTAGGGTTGAAAGGCTTTCTCACCTAATATGAACCAATGCTAAGAAGCTAATCTAAAGAAGAGGCAAAAGGCGATTACCCATGTTCCTTTATGAGCTAGTTGAAAAATCATGGACCGTGAAAGATTTTCTCACGCATGGTCTAAGGAGCTATCCTATGATAAGAGAAGGGCTGACTACCCATGCCTTTTAAAGATAAGATAAGTCAAGACTTAATAACTACTCCATGGGAATTTATGCTTAGCACCAAGAGGATTTTGAGATGGAAGCTCTCCTGTGTTGAGGCCTGGTTTCTAGAAGCAATCTTCTTATTCCTAACCTATGTGACCCCATAGGATGATTGTCTAGACATACATTAGCTAGTGGATCCACTTAAGCTAGAAGTTCATGGTTCTACCTTGGCAAGTAGGACAACCCTTTTCGGTGTGGGAGACACCGGGGGATCATGCTATAGCTCACATGGTCTTTATGTCGGTTAAGGCTAATTCCAATAATAATAATGAACTAAGGTTACTTCAAGAAGTATCTCTCATGTGTTCTATCACGACCCAAGCCTAGGGCCTAGACGTGACATGGCGAATGAGGAACCCGAAGGAACCCCAAACAAGCCTCTCAAACTTGTCATCACACTTCATCGGTCGCGGAAGTACATTCAACATTAATTAACGGGAAATAGGGACTA
>JAJOOR010050409.1:0-13168 GCA_036250505.1 Solanum acaule | reverse complement strand
TTGAGGATTCAAGCTTACTTCTCAAGACACTTGGAGTTGCTTCCCCAAGTTGGTGAGTCCTCAAGTCCGAGGACAAGACCCTATGATCTAGCTTCTATATTTAGTTCTTTGCTTATGTTGAAAGACATTGTTGTACTTTCCTATTTCTAGACATCTTATTGATGTAAGGGCTAAGTCCCATTTTCGATACTTCTATGTCTAGATGGTACATTGTGATAAAGTTAGATTCTAATTTTCATATATGAAGTGAAGTTGAACTTCCAAAGTAAAAGTTTAAAATTTCCCGTGTTTTTATTCTATGATACATGCTATGATGAATGCTAAGGGCTTGTATAAGACCTCTTCGAGGTCGAATACGCCAGTAATGACTAGGGGGTGCTCTCGGGTCGTTACATTTTCTGTGAGATTCACAAGTCATTGGACTCATAAATTTGAATTGAGTATTTGTACGTGATATTATGATTATGTATATATAAAATTAACTTTTTGATGTATATCATAACTATTAAGTATAGCTATAACAAATAACGACAACTTTTTTCACGTGTACGTCATGAAATTGATAGTGATCTACTAGCCATCCAACTGAAGATATATGCAAATTGATTTTTGTACAACATTTACAAAATATTACTTTCATTTGACAAGAACTTCTCGATATGTATGATGTTTTCAAGAGGCGGAGATAACAATTTCTCAACGACAAAGCACACACTTAAGAACATATTAAAGCATTCGTGACCGTAGCCACTGTTGTACATGTTCACATTTAAACTATGTATAGTTAAAATGTCAATAAATATGTAAAAATGTTATATCAATTCATTGAATGTATATAACAACAAACTAAAGTAATAGAAAATAATACTTCTCAAGAAATATATCTTTCTCCCTTAAAAATAAAGGATATCCTTTCAATTCCATTGTATAATAGAGTAGTTTTTGGAAACGTGCATTGCACGTTTATCCCCTAATATTTCATAAAATTTCTACAAGCATAATTTTATGTTGATAGTTATTTATCACACAATATGTTTTTGTAGATATTTCATAACTTATATTGATTAATATGCTTATATATAGAGCTTACATTCACATCCAAGGAAAAAAAAGAGATTTGTTGTAAAACTAGAGCAAAATAAGACAAGAAATATAGAAGATAATATAAATAGGGAGACAAGAGATGAAAACTTTTCTTATTCTTCCAAATATTCAAGTGTGTACAATATGAACCCTTATGCCTCTATTTATAGTGTAACATATAGGCATCCAGAAGGTTAGTCATAAACATGACATTAAACATGAATATAATGGAGGAGGTTATGGAGATTAAAGGTTACAAGAATAATGATCATAAAAGTGGAGGTTATCTTCATAATGGAGGGAAGTAATGTCATAACTTCTTGGTGTAGTGGACATCCACACTATATTATTTCATAACACTCCCCCTTGGATGTCCATATATAATATGTCTCGTTAAAACCTTACTATGAAAAAATCATATGGCAAAAAATTCTAGTGAAGGAAAAAGAGTACACGTATCTTTTAATACGCTTTGAATGTTGCCTCGTCAAACACCTTACCTGGAAAACCCAATTGGGATAAAACCATGGTTAAGGATAAAAGTACAATATGTATTTTTCTCCTCCTAATAAAAACTTTACTTGATATCTCGGAGACGATGCATTCCAATCTTATATCACAACTTCTCAAATATTGATGTTGTCAATCCTTAGTGAAAATTTTTACAAGATTATCACTTGAACGAGTCTTTTGAATGTCTCTCTCACAATTTTTGGAAGATCATGTATTAAAAAGAATTTTGGTGAAATATGCTTAGTTCGGTCACCTTTGGTTGTATCCTCCCTTCAATCAATCTATATATTATTTTCTTATATGTTGGCTAGAATATCCCTTTCCAAAAGAAAATCACATATTTCCTAAATATGATAGGTCATTATTCCAACCAAACACACTCCCGACTTACTTCATAAATCAATATTATTTTTGTATAATTTGAAGAAGTGATTACTAGTGTTTGATTCTTTGAATGCCAAGATATTGTTGTGGTTCAATATAAAAACAAATATCCAATTTACGATCGAGCTTCTTGCTGATCAAATAAATATTATGCATCTACATAATCAAATAGTTTCTGACTCAAAGATTGATCATTTCAACTTTATTGAAGCTCATATTTTCTTTGCAAAGAAAATCACACATCTTCTAAGTGTTGAGTCACTTGATTTGTTAGTTTCTTGGCATAACTTGAATGATAATATGACAATCCCTTCATATAATTTTCATTATGTAGATCAAATAATCTTCTAGCATTTGCATAACCAATAATCTATAAGTGCACCAATACACTAATACATGACATTTTTTAATCATTTTCATGAGATCAAAAAGATTATTTCCCTGTGTTAAGCAGTCTCAGAACCATTGGGTACTCAATGGAATTGCATTAACACTTTTTAAATCGTTCAAGAATTTTCATATAACATTCATCATCTAGTTAGACATAATAATCATTCATTATACATATTCAAGTATTTCATCTATAGCCAAACTGAAACAAGTTTCATTGCAACCACCACTGGAGAATATATCTCCATTTAATAATATCAAGGTTTTTGTGAAAACCCTTTATGCCCCGAGGCATAAACCGCACTTTCATTATTATGGTTATACTTTCGCACAATGATTCATTTGTACCACACTGACACTATATCTTAATCTATGAACTATAAGTTCAAAAACATAACTATTCTAAGTGAAACAAAATATACTTGAATAGTGCATTTTATTTGCACAATCATTTATCTGTCTACACTATATGACAAATTTGAATTTAAGATCCTTGTAACCATTTATAGCATTGAGTGTTACTTCATATCAAAGAAACTGTCGATCCTCATTTGACTCGATTCCAATACGACATAACTTATTGAGATCTCTTCATTTTTCATCATTTCAGGTATCTTTTCAAAGGTTTTATGAAGTATTATGTCGTGGTGCTCTTTCAAAGCACTTACCTCATTATCATGACCATTTTGATAATTTTCTATTCTCCTTCCTCAAGGAGTTTTACGTTTGAAATTAATTGGTCTATCACGCTTCTGGCATACCATAGACTTTGTTCTTCAAGGACTATTTATTGGAGCATTTGTAGCTTAATAAAAATATTGGATCAGTAAATACATCTAAAAATTTATTTGCAACATTTTGCAAATGAATTATCTCTTGAACTTCAAGTTCATATTTTTTTAACGGGGATCTAGATAATTCACCCCACACATAATTTTCAGCTGCTAAACATATCTTCCCCTAATGTTAGGAAATTCAGAATTTAGGCCTCACTTATTTTCATTAAGATTGAGATGTATGAATCTTAATGCACATCTGAATAATTAAGATATTGTCTCTAGATTTGAACAGTGAATGATTAAGACTGTTTGTTATTAAACATTTGAATATATGTATGTATGTATGTGTGTGTATATATATATATATATATATATATATATATATTAGGAAAAAAGCGTCAGTCTTTGACAAACGTTAAGATATTTAAATTATAAATTAATATTTTAACTTTGATAAAAAATAAAATAGAACTACATGGACTATATATATAAATTATAATAATAAAAGTAATTTTTAGAAAACAATAGTCATCTTTTTTATTTCAAAAACCATATTTATGAAGTTGTTTTGCACTTTAGTCAAAAGAAAAATTTTACAATAAATTTTATTAATTCTTGGTAAACAAGCCGGAAGAACAAAAATGAAAAGCATAAGGAAAATAATTTGGATAATTAATAAAGTAGAAGAATAAGTGTGGCTTTAATATTTTTTGAAGAAAAAAATATGCACCACAATATTTTTGCTCCATATTTTGTTTCGAAAATAAATGTGTCTTTAAAAGGGTCTGAATGAGAATAAGACTATGTCACAAATCTGATTTATCCAGACCTTTTTAGACCCATTCAGACCCATTAAAAGATTTTTTAGTAACAAAACAAATGCACTTAATGACCTAATGTCTGAACCATTCAGATTCAGACCTCCATTAAGTGCAAACAAATGAGGTCTTACCCCCAAACTCATTTGGGGATCCATCTTTGGGCATGGTGGAGCAATAATATCATATGTGCACACATCAAACTTTAGATGAAAATTATTTGGTTCCTGACCCTGAACCAATTGTGATAGGAGAACCATGTTGGCTTGATGCATACACGTTAAATAAACTCATCTCATATCAAATCACATTTGAGAGATTTGTTCTCATAATCAATGGTCTATCTACAATTGGATACATGCAATTTCTACTAAACCAACCAACATTATCAACAAAATTTTATAGTTTGAAACTGTAGTGCTCTTAATTTAACAATTCGAGTAAACAACCCTACAAAATTCAATTTGTAAGTTGATACAAATGCACATGTGACTATGCCATGGATGCATCTATTAAATCATAATAGTAAGCGGTCCACATGGCAGGTGAACGGGCCATATTCACCTTTTTATATGTTCCAAACAATTTCAGGGGATACAATCTCAACCTTAGCTGGTACATTAATCATTTTATCATGAGAACAAGCAACAAAAGAGAATTTTTGAAGAATTTTTTATTTCTTCAGACATATAGCCACGCGAATTCTTAATTTCTTTTGCATCACATTTGAACTGGGTTGTCTAAGTGGTTATTCCAACTAATATTTATTCTAGTAAACTTTTGGTTTACTTTTACATGTGATTCCTTTATCATGCCCATATTTTTATACAACAAACAAGAGAAAGGCAGGTAGCCTTTTACGTAAATATTCATAACCCGCTTTGATTGTTGTAATCAGAAGATATTTAATCTTTCAATAATTTACAGTCTCAATATAATAATTTTTTTCTTTTCAATTACTCCGAAACTTAAAAAGTTTCTTTTGAGACTTACTACAACCCCAATATTATGAACTATTTCATTTTCTGGATAGTAACAAATTAGTCCTTCCGAAACTCTCAATTAATTTTGTGTACTGCCACAAATTTTATAACACCATTCTTATGGCGACCATATCCTAGAAGGTGAAAATTATAATTAATGTCATGGTTAAAATACATGCAAGACTTATTACTTGACAACCAATGACAAATTTGTGTTGCCACACAACAACATTTATTTTGGTCATGGTCACAATCTTTATAGAAAAGAATTATTTCTTTCTTTTGTCCTCCAATAGTTCATGATAAAACATACACAATATTTGTGTAGTACTCAAAGTATATGATCAAAATGACCATTTATGTCAATATTTTTTCAATCTCTCAAACCTCCCGTAGAGGTGAGATGTGACATTTATCCAATCATATATGAACATGTCCTTATCCATACAAACACAAGTCACATTCTTTTCAAGAAATGACCATAACAATTTGTACATGCTCCATAAGTTTTTATTAGTCATACTTTGACATTATCAAATTTATTTGAACCACCTCAACATCACTTTAAAAGTACTAAATATACTATCCACTTTGTATTTCTTTATTTTGATGGAGGATTTACAAATCTTTCAAATTGGGTTGCACCAACCCAATGTGCCCAATAACCTTTCATACCACTTTGATGGCCAAAAATTACCTTCAAATTTGAAGGACCATCTTAAGAACCCATAATGTTCTTCCTTTTAATTACCACAATTGACCATTAACATTTTACCACACTCATATTCATACATTTAACCACTTATCATTTTCAAAAACATTATGTCCTGCTACCACATTCACATAAAAAATGGAGCAAATTAATTGGACAAATTCATGACTTTTATCAAGAGCATATCAATTTGCTCAGTCATCATTACATCGTCATTATATTACATTGGGACTTGAACACAACGTCTTACCCATAAGAAGACACTTTAGGTCATTATTTGTTGGGACTCAACCCAATATTTTATTATTATGATGCACCAGGACTCTCACCCGATGAATTACCCTCTTGGTGCGATAGGACTTGAATTCTTCTGTCACGCCCTGAGCATACACCCTGGACATGGCTGACACTCGAGAACCATTTTTGTCCCCAAGCAAACACTTGGCCTGGCTGCCTACTTAGTGCAACACTTACTCAAGTTAAAATAGGAACTTCAGTGCAAAGACTTAACTCATAAGGTCTCAATAAGTGTTTAACTCAATAAATGCCTGAAAGTGTTCAAATAACATAAGTTATTCAATTCATAGTCTTAAGGAAATATCAACAAGGGAAAACAGGAAAAAGACTCCTCAAACTATTATTGTTTATGAAACCTTTAAATAATACGATGGATGTCGAAACAAGGCCCCGACAACCTAACAAGAACAAAACAATAATGTGAAGCCCTCCAGAAAGCAAAGAGGCTCACCAAAACTAGATGGAATGCAATGAGATCAACGAAGCACTTGTTGATGACCTTGACCACATGTATGTGCATTATAAATAAGATGCAGGCCGAATGACGTTAGTGCATTGAATGTACGAGTGATTAAACGTCTCAAGTACACCTCATCCGATTCTAGGTGTAAACGATCATTAATTTGTATAAAACCCAACGAAGAGTTGGGGTCGAACCCATAGGGAGCGGTACGTGTCTAAATTCAGTCATGAAGTTATAAAGTGGTCTATTCGGTTATAGGAATAACATTTATCGAAAACATGCAAATAAATCTAGGGTGTGACAACGAATGTCAGATGGGGGAGTTTGGATTGTTAACTATCAGCTGCAACGCAAGAAAAACAGAGGAAATATCAATATAAAGAGGAATTTTCGAGATGTGATCGATTATAGGAAAATTTCACTGTATGGGTAATTGAAACTACTAATAAATAGCTAAATATGAGTGGGTAGGCTAGAGTATAAGTGAGATAGCTTTCTCTCGAACAACTATCACGATTCAAGTCATTTCTTTCGAACATCAACAAGCTTAGCAAATAAGAACGACCTATACCTTAATTCATCTACTCTCCTGAGCTAGATAGGTAGAATTGAGGGTAGGATTTTGTAACACCCCATTATTTTAAAGAACTAGAAAGAGAAAGAAACCATTTTTGGAAAGATCAAATTTGGAAAGTTTGGCAAGTTTGGCTAAGTATAAGTTTTAGGTCAACTTCAAACAACCATAAATATAAGCACATGATGTGTTAGGTGTGCTATAAGATATTAAATGAAAGGTCTTTGAATTATATTTCCAACTCCATCGAGTTTGCTAAATTTCAAGCTCATATGAGGGAGATATGCCCGTTCGAAATTGGGTTGTCTAGATAAGGAAAGTTAACCAGATTTTAAAGGGGTATTTTGGTCTTTTCCAAATCCAATTATTTTAATTTGTTTTTATTGAATTAATTAGGGTCTAAACTGATTTTATTCAATTTACTCTTCACAAAATTATGCTAGGGCTTTGAGAGAAGAGAAAAGAGGAGAAAAAAGGAGAAAAAGCCAAAGTTCGTCGTTCTTGAGATTTACTTGTGGATTTCGCCAAGGGTTAATCCCTATGATTTATGTGAGATCACATAGTGTTGGGTTCATTTACCACTCACCAATCATGGTTTATTTCAGCGTACTCATGTTCTTGAAAGTAGAGAAATTGAGTTCTTGATGGATTTTGTTGAAGTTTCTATTGAGTTCTTGAGAAGTTTTTGAGTTAGTTTAATGAGATTTGAGGTTAGTTTTGAGTATATTCTTGTATAATTTGGTTGGGTATTCGACTCTAAGTGTTTGGGGAAGGAACAATCGAATCTAGACGAATTAGGGTCGAAAAACGAACAAAAAAATTCGTTAAAATTCTGAAGGAAAAGGGTGGGTCACCCGCCACTCAGAGCACCCCAATCCCAGTTCTGTAGTTTTGCCTCTGGCGCCCGGCGTTACTCAGAGCCCCATGGTCCCTAGGTCATATACCCTTTCCCACTTCTTTTCATTTGAGTTCCCTTGAAACATACCTATGTTTTCTAGTTGATTTCTACACTCTATGGTATGTCTAAACTTCATGATAACATCCATAAACATGAATCATAACCTTGAATCCATAAGTTCAAATTCAAGGAAATTTAAGAGCCAAGTCTAGAGAGTTCTTAGAGTCTTTTCAAAATCCAATGCTTTAAACTTGTTTTAAGACTTGACATTTGAGTTGAGTAAAGCATAAAGATTGAAGTTCATTTCTTCAAAA
This sequence comes from Solanum acaule, assembly GCA_036250505.1. Lineage (NCBI taxonomy): Eukaryota > Viridiplantae > Streptophyta > Magnoliopsida > Solanales > Solanaceae > Solanum > Solanum acaule. The sequence continues at coordinate 4,960 of JAJOOR010050409.1, read as the reverse complement.
TAGTATATGGGGACTATGTATTCCAAAAGAGTAAAAATATTTTCACATTTAAACTAGAAAGGAAACACCGATTACCAACACAGCCTTTGAGCTAGTTTTTTAGTAAAGAGTAAATGCTTTCACAATTAAGTAAGAGAGGAAACACTGATTTCCTAAAGACCCTTTGGGCTAGTTTTTGAGTAATTATCTCAAACCATAGAAAGAGCTATGTTTTTAAACATATGAGATAGTATATTTTGGGAGTAGTATTGAGCACCGATATGGGGGAGAGTTCAAACAACTCCCAGCCCCCATAAACCATGTATCCATCATGGGTAGAAAAGGGTCATACTTTTTAGATGATTCCTTAGTTCTTTTAGCATAGACTAGTGGATCCACTTAGTAGTTAGGTTCTATACCTCTGGAAAGGTATAGGACCTCCCTGGCAACGTGAGGCAAAACGTTGTATCATCACATAGCTCTTAACTGATAGTTGTTAGTTAGAGAAACTCCCACTGAAGTATTTTGTATTCTTATATACACAGTGTTAATTGTATTTTTATATACAAATAGAGTTTATATTGTATCTTTGCATACAAACTGAGTTACTATTGTATTTCTCCATACACAGAGTTGGTATCCCTGTTTTAAAAGCTTTTCTTTATATTGCATTCATATTATTGCTTTATATTGAAATGAGTTAAGTTGAGTTGAGTTGAGCCCAGGTATGTTATTTCAGTTCCTTTCAAGCTTATGTCTTATTTTAGATTTCCCCTCGCATGCTCGTACATTCAATGTACCGATGCCAGTTAGCCTGCATATTTTTATGATGCAGATACACAGGTAACCAGGATCAGCATCCAGCGCATCGTTGATTCTAGTTGAGCTTCAAATTTGTTCGTGAGCCTATTTGCTTCTGAGGACCCCTTTTTATTACTTTATCATTTTAGTTCATTAGGATATCGTAGGTCTTGTCCCGACGTCCATCTCAGTTGTTAGAGGCTTCATAGATACTTAGTTGATGTTAGTTCTTGAGTCTTTCCATTCTTGTTTTGATGTTTGAGACTTGAGTGCCATTTTGACTAGTGAATGTTTCTTTATACATTCTAAGTTATCTATTGAGATTTCAATTTACTTTTTAAAGTATTTTTTATCATGAGAAAGTCTTCCGCTAAGAGTTAAGTCAGGCCAAGGGTTCACTTGAGGCCAGTAATGGTTCTCGAGTGCCAGTCCCACCCAGGGTGTAGGCTCGGGGAATGACAAACTTGGTATCAGAGCACAGAGTTCAAGAGTCCTAGGGAGTCTATGAAGTTGTGTCTGTAGAGTCCTAGTTATCGGTGTGAAGCGCGCCTCATCTATAATTAGGACTATCTTACTTCTTTCATACTCATTTCATGCAACAGATTTTATCTCTTAAAAGCTTTTTCTAATTTGTGCTTGCGCGTGTATTTCAGATCATGCCTCCACGAAGAGCTGTCAGAGGTCATCCTGCTAAAAGAAATGTTGAACCACAGGAACAAGGGATACCTAATGCACCTGAAGTGCAACCCCAAGGAGACGTCATCAATGCTGAGTTTCGAGAAGCTATCCGGATGTTGAGCCAAGTTGTGACCAATCAAGTTAGACAGAGAGAGAATCGACAGGAAGTGGCTGATACTTCAAGGATCCATGAGTTCTTAAGGATGAATCCTCCAAGTTTCACTGGGTCAAGTGTCACTGAGGATTCAGAAAACTTTGTTGAGGAGCTTTAGAAGATTTTTGAGATTATGCATGTTGTTGATGCTGAGAGGGCAGAACTAGCTGCATACCAAATTGTCGTTAGAATTTGGTTTGATGAGTGGAAGAAGAATCGAGTTGAGGGTGCACCACTTGTGACTTGGTCTTTGTTTGAGGAGGCCTTCTTGGGGCGTTTCTTTCCCCGAGAACTGAGAGAAGCAAAGGTATGAGTGTTTCTCACTCTTAAGCAGGAATCTATTAGTGCTCATAATTACAGTCTGAAGTTCACCCAACTTTCCCGCTATGCTCCGGAGATGGTTGCTGACATGAGAAGCAGGATGAGTTTGTTTGTTGTCGGGTTATCTCGTATGTCAAGTAAGGAAGTCAGGGCAGCTATGCTAATAGGAGATATGGACATAACAAGGTTGATTCTCCATGTGCAATAGGTTGAGGAAGAGAAGATGAAAGATAGAGAGGAGTTTCGAAACAAGAGAGCTAAGACAGGGAATGAGTCCGGGCAGCAGAAGAGTAATGCCAATCAGTCATCTTTCCAACTGAAGCAAAAGGTACCTACTCCATCATCTGCTAGTGCAACGGCACCAAGGAACAAAGGTGAGTATAATAGTCAGAATTTCAGAGCTAGACCTGCGCATTCTCAAGGTAGTATGGCACAAGGGGGGTACTAAGACTCCTGTATGTGCTAAGTGTGGTAGGAGCCACTCAGGGGTGTATCGTGATGGTTCCACTGGTTGCTTCAAGTGTGGTCAGAACGGTCATTTTAAGAGAGAGTGTCTTAAGAACAGGCAGGGTAATGGTAATAGGGGCAATAGAGCCCAGTCTTCTTCAGTTGCTCCACCAGACAGAGTTGCATCTAGAGGAGCTACTTCAGAGGTAAACGGAGGAGGAAACTGTCTTTTTCCTATCACTAGTCGCCAAGAGCAAGAGGATTCACCAGATGTTGTCACTAGTATGATCCAAGTCTTTAACTTTGATATTTATGCTTTACTAGATCCCAGAGTGAGTTTATCTTTTGTGACTCCTTATGTTGCGATGAATTTTGATGTCTTCCTGAGAAACTTATTGAGCCTTTCAGTTTTTCTACACCTGTTGGTGAGTCTATTCTAGTAGAGACAGTCTATCGTGATTGTACCATTTCCGTTAATCACAAGAGCACAATGGCTGACATAGTTGAGTTAGACATGGCAGATTTTGATGTGATTCTAGGTATGGACTGGCTTCATGCCTGTTATGCCTCAATTGATTGTAGAACTCGAGTTGTCAAGTTCTAGTTTCCTAATGAGCCAGTTATAGAGTGGAAGAGTAGTTCAGAAGTGCCTAAGGGTCATTTTATTTCGTACCTTAAGGTGAGAAAGTTAGTTTCCAAAGGGTGTGTCTATCACTTCGTCCGAGTTAATGACTCTAGTGTTGAGATACCTCATGTTCAGTCAATTCCAGTAGTAAAAGAGTTTCCAGATGTTCTTCCCGGAGTCCCTCCTAAGAGAGAAATAAACTTCGATATAGATATTATTCCTGATACCTGTCCTATATTTATTCTTCCATATAGGGTGGCACCAGCAGAGTTAAAAGAGCTTAAAGAGCAGTTCAAAGATCTCCTAGAGAAAGGTTTTATTCGACCAAGTGTCTCACCTTGGGGAGCTTCGGTCTTAGAATGTGTATAGATTACCATCAGTTGAACAAGGATACTATCAAGAACAAGTATCCTCTACCGAGAATTGATGATCTTTTCGATCAACTTCAGGGTGCCACTTGTTTCTCTAAGATAGACCTCAGATCTGGCTACCATCAGTTAAGACTAAGGGAATGTAATATTCCAAAGACAACGTTCAGGACTCGTTATATTCATTATGAGTTTCTGGTCATGTCGTTCGATTTAACTAATGCGCCTGCTGCTTTCATGGATCTTATGATTAGAGTATTCAAGCCTTATTTAGGCATGCTTGTTATCGTGTTCATTGATGACATTATAATCTATTCGAGGAATAAGGAAGATCATGCTAGTCATCTCAGAATAGTTCTCCAAACTCTAAAGAATAGAGAGTTGTATGCCAAGTTCTCTAAGTGTGAGTTCTGTCTTGAGTCTATGGCATTCTTAGTCCACATTGTTTCCGATAATGGGATTAGAGTTGATACCCAGAAAATAGAGGCAGTACAGAATTGGTCTAGACCCACATCTCCAACTGATATTACGAGCTTCTTGGGGTTGGCTGGATATTATAGAAGGTTTGTCGAGGGATACTAATAAATTTCATCTCGTTTATGCTTTGTTCAGTTATGTTTATTGTTCAACTTTACTCCATCATGCATGCTCAGTTGATTTCAAGTACTGACGCATACTCTGCACTACATCTTCTCATGATGTAGGTTCAGGTCCTTGACGCTTATAGTTACCAACAACACTAACCTATGATATGAGTGTCTTCAATCATCGATAGTATAGTAACCCAACTAAAGGTGGGGTCGTGTCCCAAGGGAGTGGTTTTGAGAATTGATAAAAAAAATTAAAATTAAGCTCTAACTAGTTGTAGCTAAAGATATTAATAAGTAAAAATATAGTAAATTAAAGGGGGTGACACGAATGTGTCAAATATCAATATGGGGGTTTTGTGACAGTAGTAAAAATAGCAAAAATTAACAAGAAAATCAAGTATGGGAAAATGTTCTTGGGGTGTGACCGCAATACAAGTTGAGATAAGTAGTTAGGTACATGCTTTTGAAAGGAAATTTGTAAGATAATAGTGACTAGGCTAAGCTTTAAATGGAAATAAGTTCCCTCTCGGGCAACTTACCCCGTTTCAAATGTATTCCTCTCGGACACCCATTTGCCACATGAAGACCAGCCTACGCCTTACCCCACTCACTCTCTCGAGTTGAGTGTTAGGATATGGGACTAGGGCTCACCCTCTCGGGCTGAACCTCATGTCGACCCACTCCTTAGGCCATCAGTCTAGTGGTCTTGGTTTCGCGACCTCCCTCTCGGGCAAGCCGAAAACACATGGGTGGCTTTGTATTTACAACTACAAACCCTTTAGATTAAACCACAACCACTAAGTGAAATCACCATTAAACTACATCTAACCTATCAGCAAGAAAGACCCAACAATAATATCAACACATATTTGCTAAATCACACCCCAAGAATGGGGGTTTTTAGCCACACATCAAGAAATAACCAAATACACCTAAAATGATAGTAAAATCAAATGGGTATAAGAAATTAAACCTTGATTTAAGCAAAGGAAGAAGA
>JAJOOR010050408.1:0-12597 GCA_036250505.1 Solanum acaule | reverse complement strand
GGCGACAAATTACAAATAAACCCCCCCCCCCCCCCCACATGAGAATCAATAAAGTCTGCAATTTCAACATCTTAATTTCGTGCTATGATCCCAACCCATAGTCGTGTTCATTAGAAAGATCAATTACCTAATCTAGTTCAGAAAAAGGAGAAGACAAATCTTCCTTGAGGGCTGAAACTTCACTCAAATATTCCTTTTCTTCTATTGAAAAGGTTAGAAACAGGGGCTACAATAGTCCAAAAATCTCTTCGATATAGTGAAGGGTAAAATAAGACTTTTATTTGAAAAACATGTTCTACAGGTAAAAAGTAATATGTGGTTTAAAAAACCTATTAAATTGAGAAAGAAATGAGTTCCAAGTCAAGAAATTACCAATTTTTTCAACTTGGGGGGAGAAACCCCAAACCCACATTTGTAATCTTGATTTAAAGGTGTTTTGGAAGATGCAACTCAAATAAATAGATAAGAAATTGATATAGACACTTACCCAGACGAGCTTCCACAACAAACCCCATAACAATCTCTTTTCCTAAGCTCCCAAATGAGTGAATAATGGGAAAATTCAATAATATCATTGCTTAGGTCTATAATATGACGTCTGCAAACACAACCCAAATGTTGCGAATGCGGCCAACTAAATTGCCAAGGCTCACGAACGCAAAAAAAAATGTCGTGATTGTGGAGTGGTATTCACCGGTGAACGCACTCAATTCCAACCATGATCATTGTGTTCAATCCATAAAATCTCTGAGAATGCACATGGGAGACCGCTAATATAGTCCCCTTGCACCAGATACAAGAAAATAGAAAAGCTTATACTCAAAGGTTCTGATTGGATCCTCAAAAATCGATCAAGGTCCGATAATAATTAACCAGACATGATGCCCCACTATTTTCGACATTCTAATCTCAATAGAATCTTCGAATTCCCAACAAAAGATTGTTATGACTAAAATATCTTTCCAAACCTCTCTTTAGGCCTAAACACCCAAATCTAAACATAAGGTCTTAGTAATTTTACCAACCGCTTTACTAAAAAAACCTGACATTTTGGACACAATAGAATTAAAAGAATCGTCGTCCGATGCTCGGATCTCATAACGTTGACCAAAGTCAACAATTATAATATGATTCAACTAAAATGGATCAAATCCATCAAAATCTCACCCAATCATATCGGGGACCACTCTAATCTTTCCCGCAACATAATTAAACATGAAAAAGCTGAGGGGGAGGGGAAAATGGTTATTTCACACATAAATGTAATTTCTCATGAAATGGGACATTACACCATCCACCACTAAAGCACATGTTCGTCCTCGAACAAAAAGTAAATTACGGTACCTGAAAGGAGTGAAAAGCTAAGGGTATCTACGATGCATTTCGAAATCCACCTCCCAAGTAGCCTCCTCAAAAATTTAATGCCTCCATTGCACTTTCAGTGAATCAATATAATTGGATCTATCCTTTTTTGTCCTATCCAAGATAGAAATAGGCTCCTCCTCAAACGACAAATCTTGATTCAAAGCAACCGAGTCCCACTGAATCACATGGGAATCATTATGATAGTATCTCTTAAGCATCAAAACATGAAACATGTGATAGAACACTGAAAGGTTTAGAGGTAAAGCCAACCTATAGGCTACATCTCCAAACATTCTTACCAATTCCAAAGGATACTTGAAAAAATGGGATGGACTAAGTTGTCTTTTCTTCCTGAACCTCATCACACCCTTGGTGGGTGATACATTAAGAAAAATCTTCTCACCAATGCCAAAGGATACATTATTAACACGCCTATCTACATCGGTTTTTTTCCTACTCTGGGCAGTCATAAGGTGCTGCTGAATCAATCTCACTCTATCCATGGAGTCTCTCAATAAATCTGTATCCCAAGGTCCTATCCCAAATGGAACAAACCATCAAATTAGAGATATGCACCTCCTCCCTTACAAAGCCTTAAACAATGCCATATGAATTTTATGAAAGATAACTGTTATTATAAGAAAACTCTGCAAGGGGTAGGAATATGTACCACTGACCACCAAAGTACACGACACAATCCCTAAGCATATCCTCAACCACCTGAATAAATATAGTCCATTTTGACTAACCATCGGTTTGATGATGGAAAGCGGTAATCAACTCAAGCTTGCTACCCATCTACACCTACATAGAATTCCAAAAGTGTGATGTGAAATTAGTACCTCTATCAAACACAATTGAAATAGGAACTCCATGCAACCATAGAATATCAAGAATATATATCTTGGCTAACTACTCCGTATTATAATAGTCTTCACTTGTACTATGAAATAAGTTGACTTGGTCAAATGGTCCACAATCACCCAAACAAAATCATACTTACCCAAGGTCAAGGGGTAATCTAGTCACAAAGTTCGTAGTATGTGTTTCCACTTCCACTCGGGAATGGTCATCCTTTGCATCATACCTCCCAGTCTTTGATTTTTATACTTCACTATTGACAATTCAAACACTTGGCTACAAAGTCCACAATGTCTCTCTACATACCCTGCATGATGAATTTGCAAGGTATCGACTAAAGATTTTGAATTAGTGATAAATTATCCAACATATCTTTAATTCCAACCCTCACACCAGTATCACTTTCATTTCCATCACCATTATTGCTATTTAGTTGCTGCCCAGAATCGACCTGTGACGCTACAACCGAAGGTTTAGTAATTATTCCACTTTGAACTTTAAATCCAACACAATTAATTATATTTGTAGTAACCATACCTTTATGGTTATTGCAAACGCCAGAAACATCCATTTGTTGTTACTGCAATGTCTCTCGAGCAGGGATAAGAGTTCGATTCCCTGAAGTCGATACATTAGTTTCTTAAATATTAACATGACATGACACAATCTAGGAGCATAATAGATACTTTTCTTATCAACCTTTTATATGGGGTAGATATTCCCACCATTTTAGTACAAGGTGGTTTCTGGGTCTAATTAGTACTCATAACTAAACACAAAATAGAATAATCTCTTATTCAATCAACCACACAACCCCTGGATATGCATGTTTTTAAGTTGATATCCCATTAACGCATGCATAATCCATGTTTTCTAATCTATGTTTATATAATATGGGTGTTGAACTTTGAAAGATGAATTTATGAAAATATGCGTGTCTTCTATTTATGAAATTGATGTAAATGAATTTGAAGATGCTTTAACTTTGAAAATATGATGAACCTTATGAATTATTGAAAAGAATGTATGTTCATGAAAGTATGTTAATGACTCAAGAAAGCTTATAGATGAGATTGTCTATATGTTCTATGAAGCTTGGCCACATGACATGAATGACATTTAGATTTATCCTCAATGCTTTTCGGGCTATTTCTGGATATGCCATCAACGATCATAGACCACGATTTCAAAACTATTTCCATTAGTATTAGGGTCATCTCTAGCATGAAGTGAATGACTATGAGCCTTAAAAGCTATTATGAAACGATCATGGATAGTGAAAGGTTTTCTCACGCATGGTCTAAGGAGCTATCCTATGATAAGGCATATGGAGACTACCCATGTCTCTTAATGATAAGATACATCAAGACTTAATAACTATTCCGTGGGATTTATGCTTAGCACCGAGAGGATATTGAGATGGAAGCTCCACCATGTTGAGGTCGGGTTTCTAGTAGCAATCTTCTTATCCCATACTTCTGTGCCCCAATAGTATGAGTATCGAGATATACATTAGCTAGTGGATCCACTTTAGCTCAACCATGGTTCTACCTTAGAAAGTAGGACAACCCTTTACGGTGTGGGAGACACTAGGGGATCATGATGTAACTCACATGGTTTTTATGTCGATTAAGGCTAATTCCCACAATAATGAACTAAAGTTATGTCAAGAAGTATCTCACATATATTCAAAGATGGTTTTACTTGCATTGATCATGATTTCTTTTTGTGTTTTCTTTACCCTTTTATCTTATGTTTTAACTTTGTTTTTGCATATCGTAAAAATATCGTTTTAGCATGATTTCATATTTTTATGCATGGCTATCACACATAGTGGATTTTTGTACTAACACATACTCTTGCCTTCATTTCTTATCCTAAAATGTAGGGTACGCCGATTTTGATTCGCACTTTTGTGGCTAGGATCTCTTAGCAGTTGAAGATTGAAGATTGGTGAGGCCTTATGTTTTGTGGACCAATCGTTTATTTCATTATGTCTTTTCATTTTATTTTTGGAACTTGATTTACGGGCTACGCCCCGATAAACACTTATATACTAGATTGCTTTGAGACAATCTTTAGACTTTTGATTTTCTCTATAAAACTTTTATAGGTTGAAATTGTCTTTTAAATCTTTTAAACTCTATTATTTTGTATGATGTATGCTAAGTGGCTTGTATGGGCCCTTCTTATACGCCATGTTACGCCTAGGGGCAACCTTGGGTCGTGACATAGACATGTTCCGTCAAAAGGTTGTCCAATTATAAAGTTTCTAAACTTTTCTACGATTGACCAGTACGGTCCGTAGAAAGTCCGACAGACCGTAGGTCCAAACCAGAGAAAGGGTGATCAACATCTATTATAAGGGGCTTTTAGGTATCTTCCCTAGGTGATTAATGTCTAAACTAGGTTGTTTTTGTCCTAATCCTAAGCCCTATATATTTCTTTTAAGCCCTGAAACTACCCATTCCTAATCATTCCCTAAATCCCTAAATTCCCTCAAAGTTCATTCCCCTTCAAATTTCCATAAATTCAAGGAAGAACAAAAAAAGGTTTTCAAGAACCAAGTTCTCCAAATCACCATTGCAATTGGGCTTTGAACTCCAAATTATGTTAGTATCCATATATGGAGTCTGTTCCTCTCTAGGGTTCTGTTCAATTATTATTCATTTGATTGTTTTCTATTTTTTATGCATGAATTGTAGTAATTATATGTTTAAAGGTTAAATTCACATGAACCCATACATGATCCATTTTTATAGACTATGATCATATGATGACGATTATGAACTACAAAAGATGAATTTCTAAAAATATGCATGTTCTTTATGAAATCAAGAAAAATAATTAGGGATTCTTTGAGAGTAAAGTATCAATGTTGTTGTTGTTGTGAAAGATTTTCTTACAAAAGGATTCATAAGGTTGAAATGTTTTCTCACCTAAGTTGAATCAAGATTTACGAGCTATTCGAAATGAATTTTTACTTGGATTGGCTACTTAATTGTGTCATTCCATGAATGATGGAATGAATAAGATTAATGACTATTCCACAATATTTTTGCTGAGCACCGACATGATATTGAGATGAAGGCTCTCCCGTTAGTAGAGGCAGGTTTCTAGTAGCAAACTTCTTATCTTCTAACTATGTGTCACCATAGGATGATTGTCTTAGATAAACAATAGCTAGTGGATTCACATTAGTTCAAACTCCTAGTTCTTACCTTGGAAAGTAAGGACATCTGTTTTCTGTCTCGGATAGACACCGAATTCCATGTTATAGCTCACGTGGTCTATGTCGGTTACATGGTAAAATTCCCAAAATTTTGAACTCAGGTTACTTTATGAAAGTATCTCACAAGTGTTTTAAAGATTTTTAACTTGTATTGTCCATGATTATGATTTGTGTTTTCTAATACTTTTATCTTATGATTTATCTTGGTCATTGCATGTCACGTAAACTCAGTTTTAGCATGATTTCATAACTATGCATTGCTATCATACATAGTACATTCCATGTAATAATGTATACTTGTGCCTACATTATTTCACTAATGTAGGGTCAGGCGCTACTACCTCTCACACTCGTGGCTTGTTGATCTTTTTGGCATTCAGTGATTCATGAGTCTTCATGTTCTGAGGACCGAGACATTGCTACAACTTTATGCCATTTCACTTTTCAGACTTGTATGTGATGTATGGGTGGGGTCTTAATCACTTCTTTTTATATAATAGATGTCTTACTAGACTTTTGTTAGACTTTCGCTTTTGTCTAATTCCTTTTTATGATATAAGTGTTATTAACTTATACTTCAATTCAACTTTTTATGGATATCCAGGGTTTTTTTCTTTTACAAATTTATATGATTAGACAGTGCTTCTCTTTCTACTGGACTTTTATTAATAATAAAATAAAATCCTAAACGTGAATAAGTATAAGATTTATGAAGTTGGTGGCACTGTCATATGATTTTTATTGGCTAGTCGCATTTAAAGGCATCTTGGAACAAATTCCCGAGTCTTCTTATCATCCCAATTATGTTGACTTCCATATGTCTTCCTTTTTCTTTTATTGCTTCCACTTCTTTGTTGCCTAGGTTAAAGATCTCCATCTCTATCCACTTTATTAAAGCATATATCGAACATAATCTCTTCCTCATCCTCCTCAAAGAATTCCTTTTCCAACTCAGTGGACTGACAATGTCCTCATGCTTAGTCCCTTAACTCATTCTTTTTCACAATCACACTTTTAGGCACAAATATTGGAGCTTATGAACATATTTTTCTATTCAAAGGAGTAGGTGAATCCTTTTGTTCTTCATCAACCAAATCAGCCAAACTAGGAACACTTATATCTCCTTTATTTTCCTTAGAAATAATCATATTACTTGTTGAACTAGCATAAAAGAGTAATTTCATACCTTTTCCATACAATGCTCTTGTTGAATGTTTTCTAGCGGACAATGGTACAAACACATTTTGAGTTGGTAAAATTAATTTAGGATCAACGCACAACAAAAAATTCTCAGTCGCACCCTTTTCCTGATTTGGAGAATTACTTCGACCTACCGAGGAACCAATATGAAGACCTACTAATTTTTTGTGTGGAATCACAGTCCAATTTGTAGATGCATTCTTCACTAGTGTAGTTTTCAGCTTGCAAGTCAACAGGTTTTGAAGAAGTAACAATTTCCATGTTCTCATGTTGTTGACAACATATTTCTTTACCTGTAAAGCATTGAATTATGTAATTCTTTTGCCACTATCTATAGAAAAAATCTTGTTGATACAACTGGACTGTTGCACCAGCTCTTTATCTTGTGAAAGATCAACAATATTAGAATTTTTGTTTCTAGTAACATTGCAATTTAATTATTGTGTAAGATCAATTTGCTGGGTATTGACTAAAGATTTTGAATTAGAGATACATTGTCCAACATATCTTTAATCCCAAACCTCACACCAGTAGCACTTTCGTTTCACACATCATTGCTATTTAGTTGTTGTCCAGAATACACCTGTGACGCTACAACCAAAGCTTTAGTAATTATTTCACTATTTTTAACTTCAACTCCAGAGTGATCAACTAGATTTGGACTAACTACATCTTGATGGTTATTGCAAACACCAAAAACATCCATTTTTTGTTGCTTCTAAATCTCTCCAGCAGGAATACGAGTTCTATTTGTTGATGCCGCTACATGAATTTCTTAACTATAAACATTACATGACACAATCTAGGAACGTAACAATCACTTTTCTCATCAACATTCAATATAGATAATCCCACAGTTTTAGTACATGGTGGTTTCAGGGTCTAATTAGTACTCATAACCACACACAAAATAGAATAATCCCTTATTCTTTCAACCAAGCAACCTCTAGATATGTATAAAAGTTAAATTAAAGAACTAGTTGATAACACTTAGGGTCGTTGTCTTTGTAACACCCTGGATTCAAGAAAGACCAAATAGCGGATTTTCAGAAGTTGCAGGTGCCATCGACGGAGGCCAACTCGTGGATGGGACCACAGACTGTAGGTAGGGTCTATAGGTTGGCCACCCAAAATTCCCTAGAAAATCATGACCCATGACAGGACCTAGGGACAGTAGGTGGATCCACGGTCCGTTGTCCAGGGTCCATGGATCGTGACCCTCAAATCTAGCCCCAGGTGCCAAATGATGCCCTAGCAGGATAGACCATCGTTCAGTCCACAGTCCGTCAGTTAGGGTCCGTCGATGGCCTTGTCAGCTTTTAAAGTCAGGGTTGTTTTGGTCTTTTTCGTATGAATTGGGCCTCTAAACTACGTCATTTAATACCTAAACTATGTCATTTTACTCAATTTAAGCCTAATAATTTAGTCAGAACCTAACCAAAACCTTTATTCACCAAAAATATCCAAACTTAGAGCAAAAAGAGAAGAAAGAGGCGCCAGTTTCCCAAGAACAGTCAGAAGATCTCCTTTATGTTTCAGCCCCGAAATTGAAGGATATTTCCGTAGATTTCATCACCAGGTATGTGGGATTTTACTAGTGGGTTCCTTTCATCAACTAGGTCCCTATAATTCAGTCAGTTCCATGAATTATTATGATTTCAGTTGCTATGGTCTCCATAATCTAAACATCGTGTTTTCTTAGAAACATTGTTTAGTTCCTTGTATGAAACTCCGAACCCTAGTTTGTGTAGATTCTCTTAGTTTATGAATTGCACTTGCTAGGTCAGTTAAATAGATAAAATCATACTCCAGATATCGAATGTTACATTATCGGTATATAAATGTTCCATTTTCAGTTCACATGTCAGTATTTTGAGCTACTTAGTATTTCAATTACATTTTAGTCATACAGATATTCAGTTAGGAGTAGAATTAGCACCGAGTTGGACTAGGGTTTAGTGTACCATCATAGTCCCAGAACAACGTGCCCCCGTAGGAGTATCATTCCCCTCGATTGGGCATCAAATTTAGTGATCACGCCAATCATGCCTTTATACCCCTGGCAAGGTATATTGGGTCCTCTTGATGGGGCGTATACATCGGACTCCACGTTTAGTTCACGTGGTTGTAGGTCGGTTAATAGTAGCTCCCACAGTTAGACTCTTAGTGTATTTGACCAGGTTTTCAGTGTATACTTTAGTATTCAGTTTAGCATGTCATGTTCATGATTAATAATTGGTCATTGCATCAAGTTCAACTTTTTTAGTTATGTTTTCAGTATTTATATTCTTTCTTAGTTTACAGTGTTGTTCTGTTATGCCATGTTCAACTTATATATGTTTGTTCAACTTAGTATCTATATCATGCATGCTCATTACATTCAAACTAGTGATGCATACTCTGCGCCACATCCTTTACTGATGTAGGTTTAGGTACTCAGTATCCAGATCGCGCTTAGATTGACTCTAGATCTGCACTAAGCAGCTTAAGTGGTGAGTCCTCATATTCTGAGGACAATAGACATGCTTTCATTTTAGTATTTTTCTTCAGTTTTTAGTTTTGTTAGAGTTAGCTAGGAAGCATGTCCCAGCAACTCGACTCACTTAATGGCTTTCCAGACATAGTAGTAGAATCGGCTTGACTTGCTAAGTTTGATCTCTCAATGTTATTAAAGTCTTAGTATGTTTTATACATTCAGACTAGTTGGGTATTCCCCAATTTTTAGTTATCTATTGTTTAGCTTCTGCATAGTATTTGTTTTATTCAGTAATTCTCAGTATGCTTGATATATGCCAGACACAGGCTTAGCTTGGGGTCACTCATGATCCTAGGTCCCGCGTTACATCAAAGGAGTATCCTTAGGGCGTGACAGTCTTAGAATCCTGTGAATATGCACCACAAAGACACCTTGTACTAAAACGTTGATCATGTAGCAGATATAAAATTATGAAGCAAAAGTAAGAGGCTAGCTAGCTCACCATCTAATCTTTTTTTTCGGAGGGTGACCGCGACCATGCCGTAAAACTTGGCCGTGTAGTCATGGAGAAAGGAACGAATAGGTGGGACCAAAGATATTTTGGGAACTCTTTTTTCTTGAACTGAGCATCCAACTAAGAGAGGTCAAATTACCAACTTTTTGTTGATGACCGTGCGTGATTATAGGATCATTAATACTATAGAAGGATCAAAGGAAAATGTATAGTTTTTCCAGCGAAAAGATTGAGAAGAAACATAACATCTCTTGCCCTGCATATTATTATTTAGTTTGAAATCTAAGATTTAGTGCAAAACTTTTAGAATATAATTTAGTAGTACAATAATTTACTCATATAAAAATGGAGTGTTAATTCACTAAACTGTATATGTATGTAAAATTCATGACAAGTGGTTTTATTTGTTCAAGGAGGCAAGCCTTAGGTTTGTACTTTCCCAAAAAAAAAACAATTTTTAATAATTGAAATTTCTCCTTTACTTTATTATTTTAGTTTGATTTTTTATCGTTCAAATTTTATTATTTTAATTTACTTTGAAGGAAGAACATTATTTTTGTGTAAGATTGTCCCTTTATAAGAGATGATAATGCTCAAATTATCATAAAACAACTAATGGAATAAGCGATCATTGTTAATAAAACTACTTAACTAAGATTCGAGATCGAATCCCACAAGGAATGGTATAATGATAAGAATTCAACTAGGAATTTAGAAATGCGGACCTATTCATTGTAGCACGCTAAAAAAATGGGTGGATGATTCCATCAAATTTACTAAAAGAGTTTATAGTATCAAAAGCCACAATTAATATAAAATTCAGAAATATAAGCAATTAACAAGTATTCTAGGGATGCAGGGATTGGAATTGATGTCACATAGGGGTAATTATGTTTATCAATCATGCAAAAAAATCATGGATATGCTGGGTCAATTTTTATGAATAAAATTTTCTTTCAATCTCATAGTACAAATTCATAGAATTTTCTTTCGGTCTAATCTATGTGAACAACAAATCAACTCATTACCTTATGGAATCTCATTTTGTTCAGATTAGGGAAAATAGATCTGAACCATAATGTAACAACCCAAAATTTTTTTGAACCAATACTCGAACCCTTATTTGTAGTGAGTGAGATTTTTGCAAGGAATTTAAAATTTGTTGAGTGTTAAGGTCACTAGATGTAGCACCTTGAGTTCCAAAAAGAATCGAATTGGAAATAGCAAAATCTGAAATTTTGCAAGTTAAGCTAAGTATGAGTTTTGGGTCGACTTCAAATGACCATAACTTCTGCATCAGGATGATTTAGGTGTGCTACAAGATACGTTAGGAAAGATCTTCGAATTATATTTCCAACGCCACTGAGTTTGCTCAATTCCGAGCTTTGGGTAAAAAGTTATGATGGATTTACTAACGTCGCGGAAACCTGGCAGTAGCTCCGCGATGCGGAGCCTACACGGACCTCACTGCCTGGTGAAAGATCTTTCCGATTCCCAACTTGTCTTATTTATTTCTTTAGGGGTATTTTAGTTCTAAAAACCCTTAGGAGATCATCTAAATTTCCCTAAACGTGTAGAAAATCAGTTTTCTTAAACCAAAACCCTGTCATTCACTCCAAAGATTCTACGCTCAAGAAATTCAAGAAACGCTAAGGCTAAGTTCATCTTCCCAGATTTTTCCTTCCAGTTCTTCAAGAAGATGGTTCCTTCAGGTATGTAAGATTCCATAGGGTTGGGTTTGTTCATCCACACGCCAATCATGTTAATTTCAGCGTTAAGTTTGTTCTAGAAAGTTGAAAGTAGGATGTTCTTGAAATTGACTATAGTTCTTGAGTTTAGATGAGATTATTGAGATCCTTGATGAAATCATGTCAATTTTATAGTTGTTTATGAGTAGGTTCTTGTGTTCGTGTGCTGGGTATCTAAATCTAAAGAGGAATTGAGAAAAAAACCAAGTTTAGGTGAATTGGGGTTAGAAAACGAAGAAGGAAAAAGTCGGGCAAATCTGAAGCTCTTGTCCGCGTCGCGGACCAGTCCCAAAATTTCACAAAAAGTCTCTTCGCGGAGCGGAGCAGTCACGGACCGTTCTGCCTCAAAAAGTATTTTCGCGACCAAAATTTAATTACACCTCCGTGTCGCGGACCTACTTTCAGACAATGATTTTTTGATCTTTTCTCATGTTTAGCTATCTAAAAACACTCCTAAACATCACAAGATATTTCCTATCACAAAGCATAACCTTGAATTCATAATTCAAATTCAAGGTAGAGTTAAAAGTTAAGTTTTGAGAGTTCTTTCAAACATTTTTGATAAAGTCTCTTTGAGCCTTTTTGAGGAGTCTTCTACAATTTCTAATAACTTGTTTCAAGACTCGAGCAAGTGAGACGAGTGAGGATAATGTATTCATGAGTCTATTTTACCATTACAAGATCCTTCATTACATGAAGAATAACTCTTGAATTCATAATTCACATTCAAGAGATAGTTAAGAGTAGAGTTCAAGAAAGTCTTTGAGTTCAATTGTGAATCCTTTTAGATCAACTATTGATTTGAACTAAGTTTTGAGAAGTAAGTATGAGAATGAGAAGAGTCGTATACCTGAGTTCCTCATTGATATTTTGACCCTTGAGTCAAGTCGTTCATGCCTAAGGCTGGCAAGGGGACGGGGACGGGGACTGGGGGACGGGACGGGACAGGGGACGGTTCTGGGGGGATTTGGCCGGGACCGGGATTGGGGGGACAAAAATAAGTCCCATCCCGTCCCACTATATATACGGGATGGGACGGGTTTTGGGGGGACGGGACGGGACGGGACGGGGGATTTTTTATTTACTTATTTATTTGTATTGATATTATATGTTATTGAATAACATTTTTAATTTATTTGATTTTTTTTCAATAACATTTTTAGCTAATAAATAATGCTTAAGTTTTCAAAATTCAAAATTC
>JAJOOR010050407.1:0-12884 GCA_036250505.1 Solanum acaule | reverse complement strand
TGTGTCACATAAATTGAGACAACAAAAATAACATATATTGGGTCCATTTTAATTTATTTGTCTTATTTTTTTTTATATTTAAAAATTGCGTAAAAATACTATAAATCATGATAATTGACAACATAAAATATGTTTTGAAAAAATACAAAAAATTTCACTGATTCTTGAAGTGAATCTATCGTAAAAATATTATAAATCATGATAATTGACAACATAAAATATTTCAAAAATGTTGTATGTGGGTAGTCTTATTATGCCTTGTCAAAGAAAGTACAGGTTTGTGATAAAAAAACTTATTCCTTTATCCACACAAACAATCGCTTCAAAAACTCTATTATTAGCTCCAAAACATACCATTTATATTATTGGGCCTGTGCTATGCACGGACAACATTATCTAGTTATTGTTCTAAAAATTATGTAATATACCAATAATTCATTTCAAATCATAATTTTCCTCCGGTCTTACTATCATTAAATTGTGATTTTAAATATTTTAATAAATCAAACTGTCAAATCTCATTTTTCATAAATCAATTTAAGGTTTAAAGTCAAACTTCTAGTATTGCCCTTTTTTTTCTTCATACTTATTATTTATAGCCTAATTTTTTTACTAGACATAAATCTTCTCACTGAGATGTTTGCCATATGTTTGTGATTTATTCCTTTAGATGTTGTTGTGAAAAACATTATTTACTAGTATGAAAATTTGAATAGTTTAATTGGAAGTCCTAAAATATTTATGTCTCTTTCTTTTCTTTTCAAATTTTTTTATGAAATTCAATATTTTTCGAACACAAATACTACGCGCCATTTAAACTTGACATAAAAATTCATTTTAACATTTTATCTTCTTCATCACCACAAAAAGAAATTCATGCTTTCCTATTAAAAGTTTCTCACTTTTTCTTCTCTTATCCGACCGAAAAAAGATTAACTAAACAACAATTTTTTGGTTTTTAATTAATGATTAAATGTTTCATTTCGAAGTTTAACTGTGAATTTTAATTGTATAATCGCCTCGGCTTTTACTTTTTGCCGGGGATTTGGTCCAGGAAGTGGAATGAGCGTATTTCTTACTAAATTCAAGGCATAGTACATAAACATAACCCTTAAGGTATAATAATAAACATGACCATTAACTTGACGTTAGCTGACATCTATTACCCCCTTTAACTTTCGATGTGCACAAGTAGACACTTAAATTTGTATAAAATTAAACAAATAGACACATTCGTCCTAAGTGAGAAACATATTTTACGTGCATAAAATGAAAAAGATCTGGTGTTTTTGAACAAGAAACCATTACAATTTTTTTCATTTTACGCGCTCAATCTATATAAGTGAGGAACATATTTCGTTTCACATCAGCTAGGAGTGTTGAATAGACACACATTTTTGCAACATTAGGTGTTCAATAGGTACAAGGCAAATCGTTACAATGAAAATTCATGTAAAGTTTGAGTGGCTGTATATGTATTTGGCCAATAATAAAGTCGACTATAAAACATTTTTGGAGGCCTAAAGCGAAGGCTTTTACTAGTCTCTCCTTGAGTCACCCTTGGCAAATGCTCCATGCATCATATATATCTGGCAATTACTAATCTTACACTTCTCAGTCATAACAAAAAAGGTTATTATCCTTGCTTACTGGCTATTGCTGAAGTTCCCCTCCCTGCTTCGGCTTTCTATCAATCTCCTCCATGCCATCTTTCCGCAATGTACCAAGGTCACAATTGCTACACAATAGAGAAGTGGAATGCCAATCATGCAGCCTCCAAATGCAAGATTCGTCAGTGTCTGAAAACAAACCAGAGATCATCAATCGTCATTTAATAAAAAAATGCACTCACATCGCTCAAGTTTTTCATCAAAATAGTAAATCTACAAAGGGAAGCATAATTATTAAACTCGATCAACTGTACTACATTAAATGAAATCAGCAAGTGACATTGAATAGTATGGTCAAGTCATTGATTTCAAGGAAATAAGAAGAAATGGACCTCTTTTGGAGATCCTGTACTATAGATATTCGCACATGAAAAATGTAGAAGCTACAACTCTCAGTAACCAAGAATGTAAGCAACTTGTTATGATTGACTTTGTACATTTTAATCCGAAATAATTCAGAAGCCACACCAAATGCTAGAACTATCTGCTTCTATATTGATCTCATGTTAGAGTCCTCCAAACAGTTAGCAGATCTATTTAGGAAAGTTTCGGTTACCAGATCCGTAATATCATTCAGTTTAGTAGTTGGTATTCTCGACAGGTTTAGTGTGCACTCTTCAAGTATGCCTACACAATCATGTGGAAACTTACCAACATGCCAGCAATTAAGTGAACAACAGGAGCAAAACACTGGTCCACTTTGTTTCCTTCTTCATATCCACTGAATGCAATAACCATGGAGAAAGTGTGGATGGTAGCAAAGGCAAGGGCTATAATAGCTGCAATTTATAATGCCAAATAGTGTTAACTGCATAAACATGTAGGCAGTAAGCAATACTATGGAAACATGCACTATACTTTACACTATTTTTCTTAAGTTAAACCATAGTTGCAGCCCCAAGAAAAGGGAACCAAAATTTTAGGTAAGCTCATTGTCACACATACTTTATCCCTACTTGTTTGTATCTCTGTAGGCTTTTATATCTCAACTTAGGCCATCAAGCAGCTCTAGGATTCTCCGAGTCACTGACTTTTCTCTTGATTGACTCTTCAGCTTATTCTCTCTCTAGCTCTCTACTCCATTTCCACTCTTTAGCCTGTTGAGCCTACTCTCTCTTTATCTCTATGCTCCAGGCCCACTCTTCAACATGTTGAGACTACTCTTTCTCTACTACAAACCAACTCTTTAATCTACTTAAGAAGAATATGAAATAAAAAAAATGTTAAAACTCCATGTGTATGCTCTATAACCGGGTTACATGTGTGTGTGGGGTTTAAGATTACAATTGTCCCTCATTAGTTATATAAGGATACCCAAAGAAGTTTATAATGGTCCTAAGTTACTCCATTCACTGCTTTAAACTTTGGTTCTCAAAATCTTTCAAATATAGAAACTTTGCTGAAGATCAATAATACAAGGTACTCAGAAGCGGTTTCCAAAAGAATAAAAGAGGAACTCAGAAATAGCAGATTTCCTTACCAGAAACAAGAAAAAAGGGTATCTTTGAGCATTTCTCTACATAGTATGTCGCTGGTCCAAATGCAGGTGTCAAAAGGCCAAGGCAGAAAAACACAGCATGAGCCACACCATGTCCCAAACCCCCAGCTGCATGTCAACACATATCAGATATTAATGTCAGATCAACAGAAAGAATATCAGAAAATACACTAGATATCTAATAGCAGAAAGGTAGTTTGCCTTCACCATAAATGGAAAGATCAAAATAATATTCGAAAGTTGAAACAACTTGGAGCTGGAAAGGGGGACAAACAGTAATAGTACCCCAGATTAAGCAGCCACAAGCAATTAACATCATGGTGCGCAGAGCTATTATAGACATCTCGGCGAATTCAGAATCATAATGAACAACAATGACCCTTAAAGATGCTTATTTCAATAATAGAACATCTATTGACAGTTTAAACGGCAAAGAGGGTTGTTTATATAGAGAAAACTGCAGGGTAGTTTGTAAAGATAACTCCTTCATCTTTTTATTTTCACACTCCAATACTTGATAGTTGATACCATCTAGTAGAAGTAGCTCATATAACTTTCAGATTAGCAACATCTAAACCTTCAGAAAAAGGAAAGAGCAGTTAAAACTTAAACCTCACAGTCATCTAACCTCTAAAAGCTAGCCTTTTCCATCCCAATCTCATTGGACGTGCCTTTCCTCAATCAATAACCCAATCCCTTACTGTCCTCCTTCAACTTTCAACTCCTTTCTAGCTGACAGTCTCTCGGTCCATTTTACAATCGGTTAAATGAAACCAGCACATCAATCTCAGCCAGTGTTATCAAAGGCGCGCTTAAGCCCTGAAGCGAGGGTCAAAACGTGTTGAGCGTTTCGCCTCGCTTTATGTGCGCTTCTGTGTCGTCATCAAGGTTCTAAGGCAAATGTGTCCTTGCCAATGAGCCTCTTATAAAGAAGTGAAACTAAAAAATTGATATTTCACTTTATCATAAATTTTTTTCAATTTCTTGGTCATATATTTATCATTCATGTTTATAATTATTAGTCTTGGACTAAAGTACATATATATTTGTATTCTTTTCTCCCTTTGCGCCTTTTTTCATTAAAGCCCACGCTTTATTTGTGCTTTGTGCTTAAAGCCCCCATGGACCTAAGAGCTTTTTTGCGCTTTTCGCCTTTGATAACACTAATCTCAGCTACAAAGTCCCGCCTTTGCCTGCCTATCTCTAAACAGAACTTCAATTGCATCAGTCCAATAGAGAGAGTGCAAGTAACAGCATCTTCAAGTTTCCTATGGTCAGACGTGTTTTCATGATATTATTAGAATCCTTTTATCTGTATAACATCAGAAACCATCAAGACGATTTTGTTATTACCAAATTATTCTTAACTTGTCAATCAATTAGGCCTAAAAGTTGCATAAGTGATGCATCAGTTATCAGCAAGTTCCTTTTTAGCTTCCGTTAAATATGCAGAGGTTTTTCCTGTTCAGTTCTGTTTCTACTGGAGAAGATCAATTAGTTAAGTGCAGAGCTGAAAAGAGGGTTTAGAAGTTGTATGGTGCTATGGTATCTTCAATTAAATGATATCAATAATTTCATTTCAATGTTAAAAATATGTCGCCAACAGTGAACTCTTAGAAGCAGCCAATGAATAGTATGCAATAGCAGCACCAATGGTCGTACATAGCCCTGGAAGTATCTATGTTCTCTCTACGGTCACATCTTTCTCTGTTATTGTTTTCGATCTAAGAATTGCTGTCTTGTTAGACCAATTTTTTGTCCTTTTAGTCTCTCAGATTCTCACTCTCTCTCTCTCTCTCTATATATATATATATATATAGAGAGAGAGTATGAGCTTGCTGCGCTGTTGCATGCTCTGAAACTAAAATGTAACATGTTTTGCAACAAAAAGGTACACCAACAACGGGTAGGCGAGCTGCTTCCACTTATTTATTTTCGGGTTGGGTTAAGGCTAGGCCCTAGGGGTTTTCAGATCATTGTGACAAGTCTTCTACACCCATTTTTTCTAGCCTCCCCATTAAGGTACCTTAGTGAAAAAAGAAAACTATAACAAATGAAATTCTAGGGGAGATAGAAAAAGTATCAAAACTAAATACTAGAATTTAAAAGACATGTGAAAATGTTCAGTATTCTACCAAGAGCAATTTGCATCTTGTCTGTCATAAAGAGGTGAGGTTTAGAGACTCTGTCAGCAAATGCATCCAACATATCCTCCAGCTTCCTGACATAAGACAAACATGGAATACAAAGTTAAGGGTAAATTCTACATATAGAGTTGGATAAAGGTACTGGAAATCATAAAAGTTCTTCCCAACAAATTATAACCAATCTTTTGAGGTGACAGTTATAACCAAGCAAAATCAGCAACAAATTTTCAAACGAAAAATATAAACCATGTGAAGCAATGATGCAACAAATAGAGGAGCTCTGCTGAAGAAGAAAAAGACAAACGAAGAGAAGGAATGAGCAGAAGGATAGATTTCTTGTTGAGGTCTAGTCCTCGTAAATATAAGCAGATGGGATATTCTACCAACTTTTTATTAGGAAAATAAATTTCACAATACATCTGATAAATAAATTTGCATTCCTCATATATTAGTTTTCGTGACCACGCATCATTTCCAACATGGAAAGCACGGCCATATATCCTAGACAAAAGGGCCGGCATGGTATCAATAAGTGGCTATACACCAAGTCAGCATAGTATAGCAAGGAAACATGGACTATCCACAACTGATGAAAAGGATGTTATGTTTATTCATTTCTGCATGTAATTTAATATATCCCATCTTGGCTTTCTGTGTGGTCAATTGGCGCAACTGAGTTTAAGTATCTACAATCATGTAGTAGCAACACACAAGGTCTGGTGGGGATACATAGTGCCTCTAATTTGTAGATCATCATGTTTATGACATTTTGCACTGGAAATTATATGAGTTTAACACGTATGCAAGTCGGCTCTTCACATTTTCTATAATCTAGAGAGCGCCACTCTGATGACCTCTTGCACTGGAAATTATATGAGTTTAATACCTATGTGCGTCCTTCACATTTTCATAACATAATTTGGAGAGCGCCACTTTGATGAGGGCGCTGGTTAAAAAACAATCATTTGATTTTCTTTCTTGCTCTCCCTTAGCAGCGGAAAAGGAGTCTATCTATCTGCCTGTCTGTCGTCCTCCTCATTATAGTCCTCCTAGAATCCAGAGCATCTATTTCACTGGAAATTGTATGAGTTCAATACATATGTAAATCCTTCACATTATCATAGCACATCAATCATGTGTATGCTTCGGGAAAAAAAATCATGAGAATGAAACTCCAAAAGTTTTTGGGAAATCTACTAGTAATTCAAACGGCTTAATGTCAACTGATCTATCTTCTATTTTGCATTTCTACTCTTCACACAATTTCTCTGCAAATAAACTACTAATTGGTTATAGTAATATCTATATCACCTGTGGATTTCACTCAGTTACAACTAGTTCAACCAATGCAGACAGAAGAGTGTACACAAGACATTAGTTGTAGGCTGACTTACTTGTAAACTTTCCAGAAGAGAATACGAAGCCCTTCTTGAAAACAAACAGATGTGAGTATGAGGATAGTATACGGCCACCATACTGTGGTTTTCAGTGGAAGGAAAGCCCTCCAAAGCGCTGACATTACTATCAGACTCATAAGCCATACCAATGTACTACCAAAGTAGAAAGAAAGAAAAAATTATTCACATAGATAGAACAATCAGAAGTTGACTATACTAGTATATGGAAATTTGCTAACCCGCAACACAAACCACACCATGATTGACAAACGCCAAGCTGATTACAGCAGAAGAAAACATCATATATGATGAAAATGTAACAACAGTAGTAGTTCATATGAAGAAAATGTAACAACACTAGTAGTTCATATGATGAAAATGTAACAACAGTAGTTGTTCATATGATGAAAATGTAACAACACTAGTAGTTCATATGATGAAAATGTAACAACAGTAGTAGTTCATACTAAGAAAATGTAACAACACTAGTAGTTCATATGATGAAAATGTAACAACAGTAGTTGTTCATATAGTCACCTTTAGTAAAGTAATTGAGCAACAAAGGGATTTCCTATTATGATCAAATGAGCAAAGAATGACAACTATATGTCAGCATTTACCACAAACCAATCACATCCAACAACAACATACCCCATTCAATCCCACAAGTGAGGTCTATAGAGGGTAGTGTGTGTGCAGCCTTGACCCTACTTTTCCAAAACTATTTCCAATAGACCCTTGGCTCAGGTGAAACAAACCAATCACACCCAGTACCAAAAAAAAATACAATCTTTAAGTAAGAAATGACAACAATATTTCCCCATTTACAATGACCGAGTCACTCACACCATGAAAGAAAAAAACCCCACCAAATTTGCCTCACTATGAAAGCACCCCAATTTGTCAATAACTGTACTTTTTGTGAATTTGAAGAAATTTTCAAAAAAAGTAATCCTGAATTGGAAGTTTACCTTGAAAGAAGTGTGAGAATCAAGAAGGGTTTTTTCGAGATTAGAGCGATGAAGAGTGAGAGAGAAGGGCCAAGAGCTAACAAAGCGTATCCAATTCCTGCTGCCACTGTCATGGCTTTAGCTGCTCCTTACCTGCAAATCAACAAGAAGAAAACTACTTTGGGGGTCAATGTTTCAAAATTATTTCTTTTCTATAAGAAGAGTGTTATTAATTCAGTAATTCCTAAAGGAAAATGATCAAAATGGTCCCTCAGTTTCATTATTTGGTCTTAAACATTAAGGAGGATTTGGTCATGATTTTTTTTAATTGAACTCTAAAAAAATTTATTGGCCATAAAATTTCAGAATTCAATTTTTTAGTATTTTGAAAAATATCAAAAAATTATTTTCACTACAAAATTGTCACACTTTTTTTTACATACTTTAAGACTATTTATCTATGAATGGCCAAAACAATAGATACGGTGGAACTTTCTGGTGCGAATTTGAATTTAATCGAGCTTCAATATAGATAAGTAAACATCGCATGAAAAACCAAAAAAAATATTTTTTTTATTATAAAAAAAGGATAAGATTTATTTATTATATTATATCTTTACAATAAATACACTTGTATAGTCATATTTTAGAGCTAAAACTAGTTATATATATCCTTTATTAATTGAAATTTTACTTTCCACTTTAAAAGTGACATGTCTTACTTCATTTTGTGTGGTGATCATACTTGACATCACCACATTGTTTTTTTATCTCTTTTATTGCATAGATATAAATTCTAATAACAATATTTTAATTTGCTTGTCTTTTTTTTAAAATTTATTTATTAGCTTTTTTTAAGTATCTTTAATTTTTGGGAAATTCTTAGTTTCACTCTTTACATATAACAAAGCACAAGATTATTGGACATTTAAAAAATATTTTTCTACTTCCTTAAAGTAAATGACAATGTCAAGTTAAATTAGATACTCTTTTCGTTCACTTTTACTGGTCACTTGCTTTTAGAATATATTTTCTTTCCCTTTTGACATATCAAAAAAATACAATAATTTGTTTTCATGTTACCCTCAATATTAAATACTTATTTTTCAAGACATTATTTAATATAGATAGTTTGATAAAATACATGTATCAATAATTTTTTTCATTTTTTTAATGAATACATCAAGTTAAAGTGTAACAAGTAAAAATTAAGATGCAATAACAAATAAATTGAAACAGAGAGTATATTAATTTAATTAAAGTATTAAATAAACATTGAGCTTCTTCTTTTTCAATTTTTGGAGCAAAGTCCAAGAATCAAGAACCGAAACTATGGTTTGATTTTAATCAAAATGTCCGTCTCTCTTCTGAGAAACACTGCGTTTCTTCCCTCAATCCCACTTGGAATTCAAACCATTTACTCCGCCAAAATGCGAAGATCACGAAGTTCCCTCAACCAAGAAACCCCTTCTCAGAAAAACCCAGGTCAGCCAAACAATAAAGAATCCATTTTTGAGTTTAAAGAAGGAAACTTAATTGAGGGGTGGGGGAGATTTCAGCTATTGTTGGAAAATTGCTGTAATATTGAAGTTTTTTTGTGTTCAGGTTGTGATGGCTCAGGTGGAAGCTCCGTTCCTGAACTTCGTGTTTTCATCCGAAGAAAGAGAGTTAAGAAGACTGTGGAAGTCATAGCCAAAGAGGTCAAGGAAGAATCTTCTGGCAAAAAAGTATGGTACTCCTACATTATTATTACTTTTGGCTTGAAATAGTTGTAACTTGTATTTAAACGAATAAACCTAAATAGGTGTCCATAATACATGCATAATATGTGTATAAGCCTGTAAGATATGTATACCGGCTAGAAAAAATGAACAGTAAATTTGTCCGGCTATTTGTGTGAAGATACCTTGTATTTACAGAGTGAATAAACTTTTCAGAACTTCTAGCATCCAAATTCATAGTCTGGTTGTGTGTTAGATTATGAACTGATTAAAATCTTAACCATCTCAAGATACTTCTTTGCTTTGATCATTTGAGTTATTTAAGGTAATTTGATCATTTGGCTTTTCAGTGACACAAAAGGAAAGTGAACTTTCTGATCTTCTTTTTTGCTTTTGCAGTTTGTTAGACTGCCTGAGATAGAGGATTTTTCCTACTCGAAGGATGTTACACATTCCCAGTCAAGTAAGTCTCAAGTCTTAATTTTGACTCCATAACTATTCTTATCACCATCAATGCATTGACAATTATTTGCCTAGATGTCCCTAATCGAAAGAACAAGATTATCTGCCAAGCAGACAAGGGCAATGTCCGCACAAACCTTGTTATTTCAACTTGCTGCTTGTATCCTTGTGCCTGGAAAGTAACACCTTTTACCTTGTTAAGCTTGATTATTGTTGAACTTCATATTCTTGCCTACCCCATTCTATGGGGTACTGGTACAATAAATTTGACAATCAGTGCTATAGTTTTTGATGAAATGAATGAATGCGATGGGATCAAAGCTTTTGCATGGTTAGATGAAGTTTGAACATGATTTTGTACAAGTTTTTATCCAAGCACAAGACACTAAAAACATACAACTTTACCAAGAACTTTAATTAGATGAAGTGATTGTCCAAAATATGGAAAAATACAGAATATCCAAGTTCTGTAGTTATCTAGTGCTAAAAAAAATGTTAGTGTGTACTTGTTTATTGAATCGAAGAGATCAAGATTGAGTTACTGAGACCCAAAAAATTGCATGTCTTGACTTGAACCAACTCTTGGAAGTCAAACAAGGATAAGGAAGAAAAGATATCAATACAGAAAAAGTGATAGGAGATGACTAATTGAAGTAAGTATATGCGATGGAGTCCTTATAGCCCGTCGGAAATCTTTATTTTTACATAGAAGCATTAGTCATGAGGAACCTGACTAAGCACTTTGACTTCCTTGTGTATTAACCAAGTTGATATTAAAGGAAGGGAAACGCTTATGAGTAAGGCTTGTAAAAACTTTGTTGTGTAGAGAGAGGAAGTACACGACCCATTATTTGCTAATCGTTTTATCAGAAGCTTATTAGTAATTGAAGATCTATTTCTGTGGCTTTTCAATGGCACATCTAATGTCATGAAAGCCTTAAAAGTACTGATAATTTGTTGACTAACTAAGTTCCAAGATATAAAATATGTGCACGCCTACTAAGAAAAAGAAAAATAGGTGATGAAAGTATAAGAACTTGTTTTTATCAGCAAGTGAAAAAGGCCTTCTTTTTGTATGATAGGGAGAGAAAGAAGGTAGAATTTTCTATGTTATTGCCATTTCTCTTACATGTTTCTAATTATGCTTGAACGGTATAGAACTGTCACAAGTACAAGCTTTCAGTCACCTCTGCAGCTCTTCTATTTTACGTTCCTGTCTATCAGCATTTGGACTTTCCTAATTTCCTAGTTTTTCATCCGTGTGCCAATCATTCTTTACTTTGTGCAGCACCTTCCAAATCTGTGCGTTTGACAGGAGAAAAAACTCTATCCCAGTTGACGCAAACAGGTAAATGATGTAATCTGGAGGTTCCCATTATTGTTTCTGAAGTTGGAAAATATGTAGCTTTGGATGACAAGGGAAATACATGTTGATTTAACTACCAAGAATTGTAAGAAAAAACTTTTCCCCTAAGGATAAGTATTAAACCTGCGAGATATCTTTTTTCTACTTAATTAAAGGTTCAAAAGATCGTACTAGTCTATTTCAAATCTGAAAAGGAGAACCTCCTCAAATCTTCTTTCCTTCATGTCAGTGCAGAGTGTTTTTTCCGGATGTAATAAACCTCCATCTCTAGGATAATTTTTTGTAACAGATCTTACCGCTAACCTAATATCACATGTACAAACTATAATCCTGAAAATAATCGACTTTTCTTGAAAGATAACTCACAAAGAAAACCCAACTAGACATGTATATAGATTCTCCAAATGGCTGTCTGGTAGATCAAAAGCTTAAGTCTGGATAGTTAAAACCGCGAAACTATTTCTCTGCCAACTAGCTTGACAAATCTACTGGTCAATGACTATAACTTTCAGTGGAAGAGTCCAATTCATGGGATAAGCAATATATGTCATTCATTGGTTTCATTACTTCAATTATTCAGAATTGAAGTCATCAATTGACACATTGAATAGAAATATGTAGCATGAAGATGTAATTTGATAATGTATGATTGTAATTTTATAGTACCAAAGTGAATGAAGAAGAAAAAGGAAAGAGTTCTTTGCTTCAGTTTATCATTCTAGACACTCTTAGGTGACAAGGGAATTAGCCTAAGTCTTGAATTAATTAGATTTTGTTTGATGCTTTAATAGAATTCTGTTTTATCTTTTTAAAAATTGTTAACATGTTATATTTATCAGCACCCAAAAAAGGGTTGTTACATCATATCTACAAATACAGCCTCTGAAAAAAACTTACAAAGAGGCCAAGAAGTCTAGTAATGACTCTGCATCATCTATTAACTGTTACACCAAAAATAAAAAAGAGAAATGCAAGAACTCTTGATCTTCTGGATTGAACTGCTCTTGCCTTCATAACATCTTGCATTCTTCTCTTTCCAATATTTCTACCATATGCAAGCTGGAACAATCTTCCACCACTCGTTGTGAGCAAAAGAGTTCTGTTTATTATTTTGCTGTGGTTTGCTAATACCGAGGTTTCTTTTTGGTTTATATCTTACCATTGTTAATCTGAAATAAATAGGACTTGAAGCACCTTTGTGTGCAACTTTATGTTATGTTGAGCCAATGGGAACTTTGTCTTGCTTAAACATATCACTAAGCTAAGGTCTGTTGAAGGACAGAAATTAAAGGCTTCAGTCTATCTGATCCACTACAACCACCTTCGAACTGGGAAAAAGTCCTTGAAGGAATCCGCAAGATGAGATCCGCAGAAGATGCACCTGTAGACTCCATGGGTTGTGAGAAAGCTGGGAGTTCACTTCCTGCCAAGGTGATAATTTTTTTGCACTAATTGAACACAAAAGCATATTTATTGAGCCTTTCTTTCATGTGAAAAGGACATGGAAAAGAGTAAAAATGAAGTTACATCAGAAAGGATAGATTTGAGCCTTTCTTTCATGTGACATTAGCAACCTCTGGCCTCCTTTTGACTAACTACTTACAGAACTTCATGGGTCACATATACCATGGAACTAAATTCAAGGAGTATAGTCAGTAGTGTATCTCCCTAAG
>JAJOOR010050406.1:0-16801 GCA_036250505.1 Solanum acaule | reverse complement strand
AGGGCTTTCCAAACATAACTGGAACTACTCCTGGATCATCCTGAGCTAGGAGTTATGACTGTTCAAAGTTGGCCAAAAACTCACTGATTTCCACACTTGGCCGAATTTCCAGATTCTGAATTTTTTTTCCAAAAATGACTACTTCCAATTTCAAGCTTCTTCATATTCATTTTAAATTGTTGGATGTTACACAAGGGGTCCTTGAGGAGGACCCTAAAGCCTAACTCCCAGCTGTCAAAAAGAAGAAGAGCTACGGATGGGACCTACGACCCGTAGGTCCATCCATGCCCCGTGGATGGCCTCTCTGGGTCAAGACCCCAAATGACATGTTGCAGTACCAAACCACAGATAGCCATTACGGCCCGTGGACCCATCCATGGTCCTTGGGTGGGGTTCATGAGTCACCATTGTTTTCCTGTTAAGTTTCGGCCAAGTAAGGGGTGGTTTGGTAAATTCCTTTTAAGGACAATTAAGTTTGGGGGACGGTTATTATTGATTTATTAAAGTATTTTAAGGCTTTTTAAAGTATTAAATTCCCTTTTAGAACTCATTATTCTAAAGCACTCAAAACAAAAACCTACTCTCCTCAAAATATTCCCTCTCTAGAAACCACCATTGAAGAAGAATGAGTCAAGCTTTGAAACTCAAGATTTAACCATTCTCACCCAATTTTCATGGAGTTTCTTCCATAGAGGTATGGTAGTCTTCATACTTGATTAAGTTTCATTCAAGGAGACCTTTCAAAAGATGATTTCAAGTTTCCAAATTCCCCCAAAACATAGGGTTTTCAATCTAAGCATGGGTTCAATTCCAAAACGTTTTCAATGGTTTATATGTGATGAATTATGAATGAATTATGGAATTAATGTTGATTTATGATTTGAATTACCCTATGAACCCATATTCCCCCAAAATACTAAATTGTGTATTATGGTTTGGGATTGATTGACTACGGAAGTATGGTGAATTGTTTAAGTTTATATTGATTTAATTTATTGATTCATGTCATTATTCATGCCTAAATTGTAGTATTCTAGGTGTGTTTGTGAATTGTGATTCATAGCCTTGAAGGCACAGTATGAAGGATTGATGTATGATCGTGATGTTATGTATATGCTTGTGATTTCAATGAAAGTAATCTGATCATGTCTACAATGTAGTTGTGTTATTATTTAAAGGCCATTCTCAATTATGCACTTATGAATAATGATGATGGAATGTGAAAGGTTTCTTCAATGTAGTGTACACTTTGAGTTGGTAGGCTTAGGGAATCATCTTCTTGTGTAAATTAAAGTAATGTTGATCATTGTACCTTGAATTGGTAGGCTTAGGCATCCTCTTCTTGTGTCACTAATGTATATTGACTTAATGGACATTTAATCGGTAGACATAATGTTGGTAGACCTTTCATAACTAATTAATGAAGTATCCTAAGGCTTTGTCTTGAATCGGTAGACCTAATGTTGGTAACCCTTTCATGATGAGACTATGAATGAATGAATAATAAACCTTGAATAGGTAGACCTAATGGTGGTAGACCTTTCATGTGTGAAATGAGGAACCTTGAATCGGTAGACCTAATAGTGATGGCCCTTTCTTGAGGACTTAATGAGCTATCATTATAATATACCTTGAATCATTAGACCTAATGATCGTAGCCCTTTCATGTGTAATGTATTTAGAGTCGGTAGACCTAATGTTGGTAGCCCTCTCAAGTACAATAATGTTAATGTGAATGAACTACTCTATGGAAATGGATGCTAAGTGCCGAGTCGATATGGTAAGATGGAAGATCCCCCAATTTTAGGCCGGGTTTTAATGAACGTCTTTCTTATCCCATAACTATGTGTCCGCATATGTATAAGCTAGTGGATCCACCTAAGCTAAAGTGTTATCGGTTCTACCCTAGGCAAGTAGACCAACTCTTTACGTTGTAGGTCAAGACATCGGATTCCATGATTTAGCTCTCATGGTTTGTGTTGGTTAATGCTTATTCCCATCATGTGAGATGTGAACTATGGTTGCTTGAGAAGTTTTATGAAGTTTGGGTGGTAGTATGGGATGCCATTCATACATTGCACGAGTAGGCTTTGAGAGGGCTATAATGAGTTCTCTAATGTCTTAATGACTAACGAATAAATGTTCTCATAATGAAGCTAATGAAGAATGTTGACTTAAATTCTTAATGTAATGATGCATGCTTTACTTGGATTGTATTGTAAGTTACTTCCATGTCATGACTTATGAAATGTTTATGTTCATTATGTATGAATATTGTTTAAATGTGAAAAAAGGAATGGTAAGTTCACTTCGGTGGCCTTAATGTGGTACTTAGTGTGGATGGTGGTATGTGACGCTATTCATACAGTGCAGAAAGTATAGCTTAGGGTTACTTGAGGTGAATGTTCTAATGTGATCAAATGACTTGTATGTTGATTATGTTTGTATCTTATGCCTCTTATACTCATGTTCATGATATTTCTCGAAATAGGCATAAAGCATGATTTTCAAAATAATATGTCTGTTTTAAGCATGGTTTTTGCATGGCTATCATACTTAGTACATTAAATATGCTAACCCATATTTCTTCTATTTTTACTACAAAGTGTAGGGTCTGGCATTTGAGTTGATTCTCTCTAGTTCAAGACCTTGGATTGAGTTCTTCCAAGACTAGTGGTATGTCCTCATGGATTCGGGGACAAGTGCTTCGTTGATGTTTCATGTCTTTCGTTGTATTAGATACTTTTAGACTTTTGATTGTAAAGGGTTGTGACCCTACTTTTGATTCAAAGATGTTTTTAGATGGCCATGTGAGACAAGTAAACTTCCGTTGTTTTAAATGATGTTTTCTAATGTATGGATTAAACTAGTTTTAAATTCCGCACTATTTCTATTATCTTATCTGATGACATGTTATGAGGCTTGTATAACTCTTTTTGGAGTCTTGTACACTGTGTTACGTCCGGGGTGTAGGCTCGGGTCGTGACAAAGCTAGACATGGCAAAGGCAAATGACAGAGTCAACTGGAGTTTCCTGGTAAAGGTACTTGAAAAATGGGCTTTAATGCAAGAGTTAGGGACATGGTATGGAGACTAGTTTCTAATAATTGGTACTCAATTCTGATAAATGGACAAACACATGGCTTTTTCCATTCAACTAGAGGAGTAAAGCAAGGGGATCTACTCTCTCCAGCTTTGTTTATCCTAATTGTTGAGGTACTGTCTAGAGCTTTAAATTCCCTATTTGACAATTCAGAGTTTAAAGGTTTTGCGATGCCAAAGTGGAGTGACAATATTAATCATCTGGAAAATGTTGATTTATCCAATCATCTTTCTGTCTACTGACACTAAGTCTGTGAATTTATTTATGAATGTGCTTAAAGAATATGAAGATCAATCAGGGCAGAAGATTAACAAGGAAAAAAGTGCATTTTATGTCTATCATAAAACTGTTTTGGCTCAGATTAATGTTGTGAAGGTGGAAATTGGCTTCAAAAAAGCCAAATTTCCAATGATGTACTTAGGTTGTCCCATTGAACATGCAAAGAAGAGGAAGGTGTATTTTGCATAACTAATGGAGTAAATCAACAGTAGGCTATAATCTAGGAAATGGAAACTTATATCCTATGGAGGCAAGGCCATTTTAATCAATAATGTACTGAATCGCATCCCCATTTATCTATTATCTGCTATGAATCCTCCATAATGTGTGATTCTAGACATGCATAGATTTTTTGCAAGATTTTTCTGGAATTTCAAATGAGTGGAGAGAAACAAACATTCGGTTGCAAGGAGTGACATTTGTAAACCTAAGGAGGAAGGGGGCTTGGGATTCAAATCTTTATTTGATGTCTACAAAGCACTGTTTTCTAAGCTGTAGTGGATATTTAGAAGATAGAAGACATTATGCACAAACTTAATGTGGAACAAATACTGCAAAAGAGAGAGACCCCGACTGGTGGAGTTGAAAGGGGGAACACAAACCTGGAAGAATATGTTGGAGGCCAGAGATATGTTTGATCAAGAAATCTGGTGGGAACAAAAGATGGGGAACTATAGTGTATGGTTTGACAATTGGACTCAATTGGGGGCTCTTCACTATTATTTACTTATCACTAATGAGCATGCCAATCAATGGGAGGATATTAGATAACTTTTCTTAAATGGGAGATGGAATGTAGAAATGATGCCACAAATACTTCTTGAAGAAGTGAGTAAACATGTTCTTACTCAAGTAAATTGTGAAGAAAATATGGAGGAATTGGATAAGCCCTGGTGGATGTTGAATAAATTAGGAAAATTTACTGTAGGATCATCCTGGGATAGCATCAAACAAAAGGAAGAAGTCCAACACTATTTTCGGCATATTTGGAGTAAAAGGGTTCCTTTTAAGGTATCTTTTTTCTTGTGGAGGCTTTGGAAGAAGAGATTACTTATTAGGGAGGTTCTGATAAGAAACAGGACATGTGATGAAATGATATATTGTTGTTGTGGAGAACGAGTTCAAGAAACAATAGAGCATCTTTTCATGAACTGCCCTGATTCTAAATCCTTAGAGCTTTTCTTTGCAGCAGGAACATCAGTAGATGGTCCTTTTATCCACATGAATGATAGCATTTATAAATGGTGGCAGGCAAATGTTGCACCAAAGGTCAAACCAATTTACAAGGCTAGTTGTTCCATGTTCATATTATGGTATATATGGAAGAGAAGAAATATAATAAAAACATGGAGGGAAAGTATCAGCAATTAGTATAGAGATGGAAATATGCAAAAATATGGTGTACATGACTCAAAGCTTTATCCTTGGTTACATAATCTACCCTCATCATGGATTGACCTAGTCCAATTCCTAGAAGAATATACACCATGGATTGAGTACAAAATGGTTTACTAGAAGACTCCTAGCAGAGGATATTAGTGTAACATTGATGGGGCTGCAAAAGGGAACCCTGGTCCTAGTTCAGGTGCTTTTTGTGTGAGAGATGAAGCATGGAACTTGATTTATGCTGTAGGGAAAAGGTTTAGGGAGAACACAAATCTTGTGGAAGAAGTATTAGCATTCAGAATGGGCTTAGAGTATTGTATTAATCATCGATATCTACCACTGACAATGGAGATAGACTCTTTATCCATAAAGAACATACTAGATGGAGGGTGGGATACTCCATGGTGCATTACAATAGAAATCACAAGGATAAAATGTTTACTAGTGGATTCATACACAATTGTAGAACACACCTACAGGGAAGGAAACAAACTGGCAGTTTTTTTGCTAACCATGTTTTCTATTTTGCAGGTACAAATCTTCTAACATAATCATCAATACAGGAAATACCAAGAGAAGCTAGAAGTATATTACATTTGGACAAGAACCAGACCCCAAACCTTAGAATAAAATAAATACCAAGATGGTAATTTCAATATTAGGGGGAGGGGAGCACAACAAGAAACAAGCAACAATTAGCAATTGCAACAACTACATATACCGGAAGGAATCCGTCCTTGGAAATTATAGGAAATTCCAATGGTAATATCAAAGAATCTCATGCTCACAGTACTTGCCTCAAATGCAAATTCAAGCTCAACCAAAGTGTTTGAATGCCCTCACACAAGGAATGATTCCCTACTCACATGTAACGTTGTAGTCATTTAAAGCTCAGGAATAAGATGCAACGCTCACACTCACAATGATGAAGACAATGCATGCTTTCACCCATAGGTTTGCCCGTATTTTCCAATCAACACGTGTTTTAGCTCACTCAAGATCAAAAATATCTTCCTAAGGCTTGTAATGGGGTTGAGTGCAAAGGTATGGTCATTTTAGGCTCACTGACTTTTATCCTCATAAGATGTGGTATTCGTAACACTTCCTTTCCTTTTTCCTTCATCATTTTGGCTAGTGCTCATAAGTCATCCCATTATTAATTTCCCAAGGATTGTTTGGTAACCCCATTTCTTTTGCACTTTATTCCACAACTTTCTCTTTCTTTTCTTTTTCCTTTATTTCTCTTTTTTTTATATGGAGGGGTTCCCAACACCATGGGTTAAAGGAGACTTCCCTTGCACTTCTTGACTTTCCCTTTTCTTTTCACCACACCCCCAACTTAGGCTTTTGGCCTAAGTTGGCTATTCAACTAACCACAAATCTAGAGGATTATAGGTAGCGGCTAAAGAAAGGTCTATTGTTCATCAGGTTACTTCCAAAGAAAGTAAAGGCTTAAGGGGTGTTCAACATAGGTTCACACATGCTCACAGGGTAGGCCACAAAAGAGGTATATGTTAGATTGGCTCACACTCTTTAAAGTTGCCTAAGATCATATCAAGAGAAAGACTTACTTAGTCGATCATACCAACGGGGCAAATTCTAGGATCTATCATGCATGTTTCAAAGTATACTCATCACACTAGGCATTGACACTATAGTCAAACAAGACTCCACACTTTCGCTAGTGTGCAATGGTCATCACAAGAGACTCAATTCAACAATTGGCTAGTCACAACGAGATACAAAGAGTTCACATATTGTCTATGCAACTTCATTTGACCTCATTGTAGCCGCACATTCATTTTCGTTCGATTGTGAGCACTATTCAAGTCATCGATATTGATCGGAACCGAGACTCAAAGTTTGCACAAGAACAGCCACATTAAACACACAAGAGGTGGCAAAAAATTTCAGAGGGGACAAATCATTTCGCAATAAAATAAAAGGAGCCATAAGCTCAAACATCCACGAAGGAAATGTTCTCACAACATAAGCACAAAAATCCAAAACAAAACATGAGCACAAGTAGCAAAAGAAGGTGGGCCTCGTTCCACCACAATTAAAAACCATATGTCCTCAAATGCACAAAACAAAATATCCAGCAAGTCAGAGAAAGAAAGACAGAGAAAGAGGTAAAGAGGGGATCCTGTCTAAGCAGTCGCTCCATCTATTTGGGAATCAGTGCCCGGAGTATTGTCATTCTGATTCTGGTTCCCTTTCTCTTTTTGCTCTGCTTCAGCTTCTGTAGCGATATTAGCCTCACCATCTTATCTACTTCGTGAGCTGCTTTAAAGGCATGTATCACATTGATGAACCCTCGAGACCACGAAGGGACGTTAGGGCCAATGGGCATCCTCTTCAAACTAGTTTTCTTGTTCTTGCTCCTTGTAGTTCTCCAGAACTTTTGTGCTCTTATCTGTCTGGGTGGCATGTTTCTTCCTGCAACTTTTGGTCTGGACATTTCTTTGGCTGAAAGACCGTCCAGTTTTTGCCCGCTCGGCAACATTAGTCCCGATCGCCAAACCACTTAGCGATTCACAGAGTGATCACTTGACTCGCCGAGTTTTACAGGGACTTCGGTCAAGAATTAAGATCCAAATGGCGGTTTGCATCGGGATCGCCGATATGGTTGGCGACTCGCCAATAATTTCTTGGTCTCGTCGAGTTTTACAGACCCCAATGTAAATTGATTTTAGGTCTAGGCGGTCTAGGTCGGGGTCGCCGAACCAATCGGCGATTCGCCACTCTGTACTTATCAATAATTCTCCGCATTTTCACCTTCACAATTAACACACCTTTATTTAAAACCATAAAACTTAGGTTGCCTCCCAAGAAGCGCCTTATTTAACGTTGTGGCTCAAAGTGGAAATGCTTTCACGCATCTTTCAGGTACACCTCTTCAATCAAAGAAATTTCCTGACATTCTTCGTAATACAATTTCAAACGTTGTCCGTTCACCTTAAATGTGTGTCTTTCTTGCCCTTGAACGTCTATGGCTCCGTTCGGGAACACTCGTGTAATTATGAATGGTCCTGACCATTTCGATTTGAGCTTCCCAGGGAACAACTTCAGTCGTGAATTGTATAGCAACACCCAATCGCCCACTTTAAACTCTCTCTTGAGTATCTTCGCATTATTCCATTTCTTCATCTTTTCCTTGTAGAGAGCTGAACTTTCGTACGCTTTAAACCTGAATTCGTCCAACTCATTCAGTTGTTCTACTCTCTCTTTTGAAGTTTTTGCCCAGTCCATATTTAGAGCTTTTAATGCCTACAATGCCTTATGCTCAAGCTCAACTGGTAAATGACATCATTTTCCAAAAAACTAACTGATATGGTGACATACCGATTGGAGTTTTATAAGCGGTGCGATATGCCCATAGTGCGTCATCCAACTTTCGAGACCAATCAGTTTGATTTACATTTACTGTCTTAGCCAAGATGCTTTTGATCTCTCGGTTTGACACTTCGACTTCACCACTTTTTTGGGGATGGTATGGTGTTGCCACTTTGTACTTCACCCCATACTTACTCAATACAGCTGAGAACCATTTATTGCAAAAGTGTGACCCCCCTTCACTAATAATAGCTCGGGGAGTTCCAAATCTAGCAAAAATGTAGCGCTTTAGGAATTGAACCACACTTTTTCCTTCATTATTCGAAAGAGCAACAGCTTCTACCCATTTAGACACATAGTCCACAGCCACCAAGATGTATTTGTTGCCAAATGAGCTCACAAATGGGCCCATAAAAATGATCCCCCATACATCAAATAATTCCACTTCCAGAATCGGTGTCTGAGGCAACTCATGCCTTTTGGATACACCACCTTGGTTTTAACACCTCTAAACAAACTCATGCGCACCTTTGTATAGAGACGGCAAGTAATACGCTCTTTGTTGCCCCTTTGTTGTTGTCCGAACACCACCATGATGCCCTCTAACTGGTGAAGTGTGACAAGCGTGCAGGATTTCCCTAGCTTTCTCTTCTGGGACACATCTTCTTATGATGTGGTCCGCACATTCTCTAAAAAAGTATGGCTCGTTCCACAAATATTTCTTAACATTGAATAAAA
Source organism: Solanum acaule (assembly GCA_036250505.1). NCBI lineage: Eukaryota > Viridiplantae > Streptophyta > Magnoliopsida > Solanales > Solanaceae > Solanum > Solanum acaule. Next base: position 7,960 of record JAJOOR010050406.1, on the reverse strand, counting down.
ACTTCTTTTGTTCGTAGAAGGTTAGTTCATCCGATATTAATCCGCACACCAGAAAATTAGCAAATTCAGCATACCAAGGGGGTTGTGTGAGATTCATTGTGAATACCTACTCATCGGGAAAGTCATCCTTGATGTCGATCTCTAGCTCGTCCTTATCCCTGCCTTCCAACTTCGATAAGTGATCAGCCACTTGAAATTCACAACCCCTTTTGTCCTTAACCTCAAAATTGAATTCTTGCAATAAAAGAACCCACCTGATCAATCTAGGTTTTGCGTCTTTCTTTGCCATCAGATAACGCAAAGCAGCATGATCAGTGTGAATAATCACCTTTGTACCCAGCAAGTATGCACGAAACTTCTCAAATACATATACCATTGCAAGTAACTCTTGTTCAGTAACTGTGTAGTTACGTTGAGCACTGTTTAGAGTTTTGCTTGCGTAGTAAATGGGATGAAAAAGTTTGTTTCATTTTTGACCCAACACTACTCCCAATGCCATGTTGCATCACACATTACTTCAAATGGCTCAGACCAATCAAGACTAATGATGATTGGGGTGGATATTAATTTGTCCTTCAGGCATTTGAAAGCTATCATGCATGCATCATCAAAGTTGAATGTTATCTCCTTCTCTAAAAGTTTGCATAGAGGAAGTGCAATTTTTTAGAAGTCTTTGATGAACCTTCTATAAAATCGAGCATGTCCCAAAAAACTTCAAACTCCCTTTATCGAAATTGGAGGCGGTAATTTCTCGATTACTTCAACTTTTGATTTGTTGACTTCCAACCCCTTTTGTGATACTTTGTGACCAAGAACAATGCCTTCCTTGACCATGAAATGACATTTCTCCCAATTTAAGACTAAATTGGTCTCAACACACCTTTGAAGAACCTGGCCCAAGTGATCTAAGCAGTCAGCAAATGAGTCACCCACAACTGAGAAATCATCCATAAACACTTCCATTGAGTCTTCCACCATGTCAGCAAAGATGGATAACATACAACTTTGAAATATAGCAGGGGGATTACATAATCTAAATGGCAATCGCTTGAAGGTGAATGGTCCATACGAACAGGTAAAGGTTGTTTTTTCTTGATCCTCTAGTGCGATGGAGATTCGGTTGTAGCCTGAGTATCCATCCAGGAAGCAGTACCACCCCCGCTTGGATAGTCGGTCAAGCATTTGGTCCATAAATGGTATGGGTAAGTGATCCTTTTCAATCCATGAGTTTAATTTCCGATAGTCCATGCAAACTCTCCATCATGTAACCAGTCGTAAAGATACAAGCTCTCCCTTATCATTAGGGACAACCGTGACTCCTCTTTTTTTTGGTACATACTACACTGGGCTGACCCATTTGCTATCTGTAATTGGGTAAATTACTCATGCATCCAACCATTTTATTATCTCCTTTTTCACCGCCTCTTGCATTGGTGGATTTAGTCTTCGTTGGTGTTTGACAATCGGTTTGCACTCGTTGTCCAGCTGAATTTTATGTGTGCATATGCCTGGAGAATCCCCACGATGTCAGAGATCATCCATCCGATGGCTTTTATATACCTTTTCAGAACTTCAGGGAGCAATTTTACTTGCCAATCAAGTAAATCGGCCGCAATAATCACCGACAAGGTGTTATTTTTGCCTAAGAAAGCATACTTGAGATGTGAAGTCAATACCTTGAGCACGAGACTTGGTGGTTCTTCGGTTGACGATTTGCCAAGCGAGCTCTCTCAATTTTTTAAGTCGATGTTCAATTTAATTGGAGTCTTTGTGAATTCTCCCTTGCTTGAAAATGCGGCTACCACTTCATCTTGACTTTGAACCTCAAACTCTTCATCTTTATCCCACACAACTTCCAAGGGTTCTTTGCTACACATAATATGACTTACACTAGCCACAGCTTCGTCAATCATATCATCAGCTGAGATTACATGAATGTCGCTTGGATGTTTCATTGACTTGCATACATCAAAAGTGACTTCATCATCATTAACCCAAAACTTCAGCTTCCCACTCTCAACGTCCACCAGTGCTCTCCCAGTTTCCAAGAATGGTCTCCCAAGAATATGGGAATTTCGGCATCTATGTCACAGTCAAGAATGACAAAATTGGCCAAAAAGATGAATCTGTCAACCTTAACCAAAATGTCATAAAGTATCCCCACTGGATGTTTAATTGATCTGTCAACCATCAAAAGTCTCATAGTTGCTCTTGTGTTAGCCTAAAATGAAATGGGGAAACATGATCATCTTTGGTATACCACGTTTGATTAATTCAAGTCATGTCGTCTAGAAGAAATGAAGCTACAACGAATGTTTGTAACATTATTCCTCCTCGTACCAATTGGTCAGCCACTCCTTTATTAACCTAATCAAGGCTCCGGTAGAAATATTGAAGTAACAAATTAGTTGGTAGCCCATGAGTTGGGTATTTAAGTAAGAGCTTTCTAAATCTCACCCTTGCTTCATGGAGTAGTTCCCATTCCCTTTGCTTGAACCCTTGGATTTCATCTCTAAGCTTCATCATTTTTTATGGAGGAAAAAATCTTGCGTTAAATGCTGTGACCAGCTCCTCCCATGATGTGATGGAATTTTTCTTTAACTCGGTTAACCACTTGTTTTCCTCTCCTTTTAAAGACAATGGAAATAGTCACAACCGAATTGACTATTGTGGCACTCCCTTTAATGCAAAAGTGCAATAAACTTCTGTAAAGCTCCTCACATGCTCATGCGAGTCTTCGTGATCTAGACCTCCATATAGTCCTCTCATTTGGAGAAGTTGAAGGGTTGTGCTAGTGACTTCAAACGTTTCATTCCCACCAGTTTGTGGGATGCACATTGCGCCTACTCCTTCCAACTGATCCGGATTATAGACACTATTTACGTCGTCTATACGGTCTCGATGACCGGCTTGATTTTCATTTATTTCTTCCTCATGCATGTTCATCTTCCCTGTCGCTAGCACAAACACTCGAAACAAAACTGAAAATTAAGTATAAACTATAACTATTAAGAACAAAAAATTTACTAAACTAAAAACTTTCAAGTAACACCACTCCCCGGCAGCGGTGCCATTTTAATGTTTGCGTAATCAAGACACTACTTACAGTTCGAATGTCTACGATCATATAATATTTTAGTAACCCAACCAAGGGTTGGGGTCGAGTCCCAAGGGAGTGGGATTGAGAATTAATAGAGAAATAAAATTAAGTTCTATTTAGTTATATCTAATAAACATTTTCGAGTGCAAATATACTAAATCTAAAGGGGAGACACAGAAGTGTCAAGTAACAAATTGGGGTTTTAACACAAGTAGGCAACAACAGCAAAAATAACAAAGAGAGTTAATAAAAGAGAGGAGGCTCTTGGGATGTGATAGGAATACGGGATAGACTAAGCTATTGGGTACATGCTTTTGTTGGTAAATTTGTTGAATCTTTCTGACTAGGCTAGACTATAGTGGGGGTAAATTCTCTCTCAAGCAACTTACCCTGAATCAACCTCATTCCTCTCGGACACCGGGTTGCTGCTTTAAGCACAGCCTCTACCTTAACCCACTAACTCTCTTGAGATGAGTGTGTGGACATGGGACTAGGGTTCACTCTCTCGAGCTGAACCTCATGTCGACCCACTCACACTCACCATCAATTTAGTACTCTTAGTTTTGTGTCCTCTCTCTCGAGTAGGTGGAAAATACAAAGGTGAAGTTGTATATGCAACTACAACCCATTTAGTTCCACCACAACTACTAACTGAAATAAAATCAAAACAACAAATAAACCCTTAAAAGCAAGACCCAACAGATAATCTAACCCATATTTGCAAAACCACACCCCGCATTGGGGTTTTTAGCCACACATGTATAAGAGATAGAAATTTATACCTAAATGAGTTTGAATTGAAATGGGTATTAAGATTTAAGTCTTGATACAAGCCAAAAGTGAAGAATTCAAGAGACTCAAGTCCAAGTTCTTGTAGATGAAACCCTTAGAAATCTTCTTCTTCAAAACCCTCTCCAAAACTTAGAAAAAGACTCAAAAACTAAAAATATACTATTCAAAGCTAAAAATCTGATATGAAAAAGCTAACTCTCAATGAGTATTTATAGTTTTCAAAAAGTTGTGTTGCGTCAGGTCGCTCGGCGAAGTTAGTTGAGATCACTGAAGCATTCAGCAATCCGCCCTTTGGTCTGGTTCATCGCCCTTCTGCTTTAGTCGTCAGCATTGGGTGAGATGGATCTGTTTCACTGATCTGCTTAGTGATTCTCCTACTACTTCTTTACATCGCAGACTTGACTTCTCGCATCGTCGTATTTTGGATCGTTAGGCAACAGAGTACTGCTTTGCGGAGCTGTTCGATGAAACACTGACTACTTTTTTTACCACCAATTTGATCCATACTTCAGGGCTCAGAACACTGGAACAAAAGGAGAGGATGGGCAGGTTGGCGATACGCCGAGTGGGTTCGGCGATCCTCAGGCCTTCACTTCTTCGTTCTTTCGACATTCTTTTGTTCCTTTTTACTATGTAGTGTCCATGCTATCCCTCAAACTTTGAATACCTGAAACTTAAGGGTTTTCATCAGATATCGAGATAAAACATGCATTTGAGGACACTAATTCTACCAAAATATTGCCCTAAATGAGTCCAAATTGTGGACTCATCACTAGGAAACAATGAAATCAAATTCCGCGCACAAATCAATGAACCAAAATACTCCAAGAATGCAAGAAATATAAAACTAAAGTGAATGTGTGAGTTTGGGAAGGTGCAAAAGTGAGGAAAAGAGAATGAAGTTGAAATTTTTAAACATTTGGCTGAAAGACCGTCCAATTTTCTCCCATTTAGCGACATTAATTTCGATCGCCGAACCGCTTGGCAATTCGTAGAGTGATCACTTGTCTCGTCGAGTTTTACAGGACCTTCAGTCAAAATGAAGATCCAAATGGCGGTCTGCATCGGGATCGCCGATATGGTCGGGTAACTCACCAGTAATCTCTTGATCTCGCCAAGTTTTACAGACCCCAATGTGAATTAGTTTTGGGCCTAACGGCGATCTAGGTCGGGATCACCGAACCAATCGGTGATCTGCGGAATGGGTCTTTCGTTCACCAATCTGTACTTTTATTCACTCTCTTTACTTACACCTGCATAATCAACACACCATTATTTCTAAAACTAACATAAAGCAATAAAAAAGGTTTTGGGTTGCCTCCTAACAGCGCCTTAGTTAACGTCCTGGCACGATGCAAGTCAACACCTAGTCCTCATCCTCGGAGTCACCCATGCTGTAATTAGGCGAATCTTCGGAAAACAGTAAATAGCGACCTGATATCAAATGGTCGATCTAGGCATCTTGTAGCTGAATCATCACAGAATTAGCAGTAGTTGTCTCATTCAGTATTTCAATGTTGTCCTTCATCTCATTCAACTTCTTTTCTTGTTCTTCGAGCTTTTGTTGAATGAGTGAAAGAGAATCGTCATTTGCACACCCCCATGCTTCTTACCATGTTTACATTCTCGAAGGAAGAAGTTCTTTTCCTTTTCCCTGGCTTGTGCTTCCAACCCCATAACTCGCTTGGACAGAACGTCTACTTGAGCCACTAGTTCGTCCCACTCATATTTCTTATGGACTTCCTTGTTGGTTTCAACCATACTATCAAGGAGTGATGCGACGACTTGGGAGTGAAACATTTTCTAATACAAATATGCCAAATCAAATGGGGACACAAAAGTGTCAATTAACAATTTGGGAGTTTTCTCACAAGTAGGCAAAAACAGCAAAAATAACAAAGAGAGTTCATCAAATGGAGGAGGTTCTTGGGATGTGATAGGAATATGGGATGGACTAATTTATTGGGTACATGCTTTTAATAGAGAATTCGTAGAATAACTATGACTAGGCTAGACTTTAAGGGGGATAGCTTTCTCTCGAACAACTTACCTCATTTCAAGTGGGTTTCTCTCGAACACCCACTTGCCACTTGAAGAGCAGCCTCCGCCTTAGCCCACTCACTCTCTCGAGCTGAGTGTGTGGATATGGGACTAGGGTTCACTCTCTCGAGCTGAACCTCATGTCAACCCACTCACACTGCCATCAATTTAGTGGTCTTACTTTTACGACATCTCTCTCGAGCAAGCCGAAAACACATAAATAAGACTATATTTGCAACTACAACCTCATTAAATTCATCCACAACCATTAAACGAAATAATATTTAAACTACGAATAAACTATCAGCAAGCAAGACCCAGCAAATAATCTAACCCATATTCACAAAATCACACCCCAAGAATTGGGGTTTTTAGCCACACATGTATAAGAGATAGAAATTTATACCTAAATGATTTTGCATTCAAATGGGTATGAAGATTTAAGTCTTGATACAAGCTAAAATTGAAGAATCCAAGAGACCCAAGTCCAAATCCTTGAAGATGAAACCCTTTTGAATCTTCTTCTTCAAAACCCTCTCCAAAACTTATAGATAAAAGCAAAAACTAAAAATATATTGTTCAAAAATAAAATGTGATATGAAAAATTTAACTATCAATGAGTATTTATAGTTTTCAAAAATCTGTGTTGCGTCAGGTCATTCGGCGATGTTAGTCGGGATCGCCGAGTATCCTTTGGCCTGGGTCACCACCCTTCTGTTTCATCTTCAATATTTTAGCATTCTAGGGCATTGGGCGATAGGAGACTGCTTCGCCGATTTGCTCAGCGATTCACCGACTCCATCTTTACATCGCAGACTTGACTTCCAGCATCATCGTGTTTTGGATCATTTAGGCGATATCGTACATTTTTGCGAAACTGTTCGGCAACACGCCGACTGCTCCTTTCATCGCCAACTAGATCCTTTCCTTCAGGGCTCAGTACACTAGAACAAAAGGCGAAGTGAAACCTTTTGGCGACTCGCCGAATGGGTTCGGCAATTCGCAGATCTTCTTTTATTCGTTCTTTCGGCTTCTTATGCTCCTTTTTGCTAGGTAGTGTCCATGCGTTCCCTCAAACTCCAAATACCTGAAACTTAAGTTTTTACATCAGATATTGAGATAAGACATGCATTCAAGGATGCTAATTCTATCAAATTATAGCCCTAAATGAGTCCAAATTATAGAATCATCAATTTCATTCCTCCAATAGACTTCTCGTAGATCACGGTACATCTTGGTGCCTCCTGGATGAATAGAGTACCGAGAACTATGAGGTTCCTCTAAAAAAAATTCCCTCAACCCATCAACATTCAAAACACATGACTGACCTTGGTACCTACGGACCTCATCAGCCCTTGGGAGAAAGCCTCAACGGACTTCTTGAGTACCGACTCTTTCAATTCAACTAATATAAGATCAAGACCTTGTTTAGACTTCACATCCATCACATAGGCCGATTCGGGGCCATTATGGACCATGACACCACCCTTGGTGGAATCCACTAGTTGGACACCTAGTCGGGCCAATCTATGCACCTCATGAACCAATTCTTTCTTTTCTTCCTGTACGTGAGCTACACTACCCATGGACAGTCTACTAAGTCCATCCGCAAAAACATTAGCTTTGTCGGGGTGATAAAGGACACTCAATCATAATTCTTTAATAACTCTAACCACCTTTGTTGTCGAATATTCAAGTCTTTTTAATAAAACACATATTGAAGACTTTTGTGATCGGTGAATACATCTACATGGACGCCATACAAGTAATGTCTCCATATTTTCAAGGAAAATACTACCGCGCTAATATAAGATCATGGGTCGGATAATTCTTCTCATGGACTTTAAGTTGCCTTGAAGTATAGGCAATGTCACGACCCAAGCCTAGGGCCTAGACGTGACATGGCGAATGAGGAACCCGAAGGAACCCTAAACAAGCCTCTCAAACTTGTCATCACACTTCATCGGTCGCGGAAGTATATTCAACATTAATTAACGGGAAATAGGGACTAAGGGCAAACCATTTCAA
>JAJOOR010050405.1:0-13994 GCA_036250505.1 Solanum acaule | reverse complement strand
ATCTAAGTAATAGGAGGTATTGCTTAGAGTTGGGATTAGTAGGCTAATCTCGGTTTGTAAACTTGCTTTTACTTTTGCTTGGAGAAGATTAGTGAAAGAAGTTTGAAAAGTCCTGGCAGGCCAGGTCGTGGTTTTACTCCCTTGAGCAAGGAGGTTTCCACGTAAAGTTGTTGTGCAATCTTTACTTTCAGCACTTAGTTTATTTTCTGTTATTGTAACTGTGCTGAGGACCTGGTCCCATAGAAAACGTGGACGCATACATTCCAACAGATCTCATCATTTGTAGCTTGTTTGAAAGCCTCAACCAATAAAGTCCTCCTATTATATGCTTGCGACACAGCACACCATGCTTTAACATCAAAGTGATCAACAATAAAGGGATTGTTGTACACCTTTCTTGCCAAAGTTGTTTTACCGAGTCCGGGCATCCCATAGATGGTGATAACATCCCGCTCCTTTGTTCCTCGTATCAATTTCTCTTCATTATAATTTCTGCATTTTTCTCAAATCCCACAACTCCATCATCATAAATTGATGTAATACTATGTTTGTTTGAAGGCTCTCCGGAAGAAAGAGTTGCTTTTCCACAAGACTCAATAACATCCATGGCTTGAGTTAATTGCTTTGTCACCTTTCATAAAAGAAATGAAAACAACATTATTTCATAATTTAGAGAAGAAAAAAAAACCCAAACCAAAACATTATCAAAGTAATGTTACATATAAAGTTTTATGTGTCACAAATATATCCGCTACATTACACTAATACCTCGGGTATTTTCTTTCAGTTACTGGAGATATTAATTCTAGGTTCCCCTGAGTCAAAATTCGTTACTCAAAATAACTCAATAATCTTTTATCACCAAAAATGGCCATTCGACTCATTTTTGTTTCCGGTGAAATGCATTTGATGTTACAAGAATCCAGCATGAGCTTCTACAAGCAAACACATTCTTGGGTTTGTAATGAAGCTTGAAAAGAGGGTAAGTTAAGGGTTTATCAAGTTTTGTTTAAAGTCCCTTTCCCTTGGATGTTTTTATATTTTATTTTTGGTTTTTCTTCAACACTCTTACCCGGACTTATTCTTTGTATTGAGAAAGAAAAATGAAATAATCTACCCAGTGACGGATGCAGGATTTTCATAAAGGGGTGTCAATGGTTAAAGGAAGAAAAAAAACTAATTATAATATAAGCCCAACGAGGCTTGAACACATAACCTTACAGAGTTTTTGCAACTCATTAATCACTAGACTAAACCTTTTACTTGTATCAAGAGGTGAAAATATTTATATATATATTTATTAAACCAAAATTTGACCTCTACCTACAATGTAATTTTTCCTTTGTAATTTTCCGACGAAAGGGTGTCGCTTGACACCTTGGCCAAGGTGGGTCCGCCCTGAATCCACCATTGAAGAGCTTGGAAGCTCAAATTTTAAAATTCAATCTACTGCAAAATCAAGATGTGAATCATTTCAAAGGTATAATATATCAAAAGACTTGAAACATAGAGAGGATCTCATATCTAAAATTTGAAACTGTTTAAGACAAGTTTTGAATTGATCGAGATTGAAAAAAATTCAGATCATTGAAGAACATGAAATGTAGTACTGGATAAATATTGTATAAACAGTGTTTACAGATGTATATATATATAGCTATACATCATATATATTCAAAGAGATATCAGGATTCATCCTTGTCAACAAGAGAAGGGAATACGTAATGTCACCCATAGAGCTCTGCCTAGACCACACCAAGGCAAAACACTATACACCTTTATATACTATTTATATAATATCAATACATTAGGTAACTATTTATATGATATTGATACATTACATATACATACGGTTATTTTGTTGAAAAAAATTCCGTTCGCTTTGACTTTATTAGTACAGTTCTTCCCATCTTAGGATGGATGTGTGTTTATGATTTGTAATTTCTAATTAGTTTAACAACTCTAAACTTTAATTTCTTAATGGAATAATATGCCTAGTAATAAATAAGTAGAGAAGCAAATAAAATAAAAAGGAGTTAAAAATAAGGAAGAAAAATCTGATTAAAGATTATTAGTGAATAATGATGTCAAGAAAATAGAGTAAAATGAATGAAAAATAAAATTAAAAAATAGAAATCTGACCTTGCTTGGGTTATTGAGAGTGGGAACAGGACACCAAGATTTTGCTTAATTTGATGCTTTTGAGTTTAGAGAAATGGAAACTGAGAAAGAGTATAGAGACGGAGATTAGATATAAAAAGAAGTAATTAAGTTTAGGTCTGACCAAAATTTAAAACTCTAAAATCAACAGCTGTATATACGTTCATTACGTTGTACCCCATATTTTTTCCATCGGAAAAGATAACTTTGTTTATTCTCCCAATCAATACCATATTTTTAGCGGTACAGGTTAAGAGTGGCGGGTTATTAAATCGATATCTTTTTATTTTTTATATTTTGATTTCAAATAAAAAAATTTATGTTACTTCCTCTGTCCCTAATTATTTATTTACTTTTTCTTTTTTAGTTGTTCCTAATTACTTGTCCATTTTGACAAATCAAGAAAGAGCAATTTTTTTTTACCTATTATACACTCAATTAATTTTTTATTTATTTATTTTTCAACTAAGAAATTTTCATTAATAAATAAAAAACCTTCGAAGAGAAGAATACAAGCAAGGGGGGCTAGACCTTACCTGACGTACCGATCCTATTGCAATAATAAACCTCTACTACTTAACAAGCATGAAGAAAAAATGAGCTAGAGAAAATTAGGTATTCTATGATCATCGTAGAGTTTATAGTATTCTCTATAATGATATTACAAATGAAGATACTTAAGTAATGCAATAATATAAAAGTCAAGAATAAGATTCAGTTATTAGCCTCAAACTTCAATCTATATATGTATGAACTAAAAAAGATAGTTTGCCCGTCAAAAGTAACCTGAAGTATTTTCTTCTTATCTTCTTCTTCAACTCTGTCCAAAAACACTTGATAGTTCATCAATTCTTCTTGGATTTATTGGATCTTGTTAAAGTTGTTGACAATATCATATAATTTTACTTTGCTAGTCGCATTGCTAGGTGCCTTGGAACAAAGTCCTCAGTCACCTTACCATCCCAACTGTGCTGCCTTCCATGTGCCTTCTTTTTTATTTTGTTGCTTCCACTTCTTTGTTGCCTTGGTGAGAGATCCCCTTCCTTGGCCACCTTATCAAAGCATATGTCCAACATCTCTTCCTTAGCATCCCCATCGGACATGTTTGTTCCCAAGTCAATATCATAAATTGCAGTTGGACTATTCCTGAAACTATAACTTCTGGATCATGACTCTTAGCCAATACTCCAATATCTTTGGTGTTGATGGCCACACTTTTTTTAAAGCTATCAACTGTCATTGCCATAGATGGATTTGCCTTACTTGTAGGCACAAATTCGGGTGCTTGAGGGCTTAACTTACTCATAGGAGGTGACGTAATGTTTTCCTCTTCCTCAACTATATCTGCCCATTTAGAAGCACTCGTTTCCTTTTGTTTTTCTTTAGAAACATTCAAACCGTTTTTAACTTCCTCTGGATTCGAAACAGCCATGATAGGTGTATTTGGACTGATTTCTTTACCAACTATCTCCTCTGTAACAATGAACTCATTTTCATGTGTCAAAATAACTTGTTGATCATTATGCTCCCTATGCTTGTTCAAATCTCGAGGAACAAAACCCAAAGTGTTAACGTCTTTGTCAAACTGCGCAGAATTTTGTGTTTGCTGAAGTACACCAGTAACAGGTTGGGATTTGCCTAATGTACTCCTAAATTTAGTAGATAATTCATCTGTACCATGTATCCTTTCTTGTTGTCCAATATTCTCATCTCGCAACACGTCAAATTGAGTACATTCAATTACGATGTTGCTTTTATCAAGCTCAACCTCTATAAAATTGTTTTGGTGCAAATCTGATTGTTTGAGGACTTAGAAACACTTTTTTTTTTTATGTGAGACCAAAGTCCATTCGTTATTGGAGTTTCCTGCAATGGAGTTGTCTTGTTTAGTCGCAACTACATTAGGCGAACCCAACACTCCATCTTTCCCAACACCCCACCTAGCGGCCTCAATCGATTTGCCTTTGTTCTCTAGATTCTCTTCATTAGAGTTAAAAGTTGTAGCTTCTTCAGAACTATTTGCAACAACTCGATCAACAGTACATCCATGACAACCCCCAAATTATTTCGAGAATCTCTTCCTTCACCAGAATTATCATCAGGGACCAACTGTCATTGTTCAACTGTCATTGTTCTTCTTTGTTGCTTTTGCTCTAAAAATTAGCATCTATAATCTCCCTTGCATCACCTTGATATTGCTCCACATCTGTACTTTTATCCGTTGCATCATTCTAATTTTTAGCACCAACCTTGCCGAGAAACACACGACAACTATTTTCATCATGCCCTTGTCGTTTACAGTGTATACAATACCTTGGGAGATTATCATAAACAAACTCTTGATAATGCTCAATAACTTTGCCTGAATCTTTGTCCACAAAGAATAACTTTATTTTTTTTGGATGCTTATCCAGTAGATCTAGAATGACCTTAACTCTAGCGGTACATGGCCTGGTACGTTCTTGAGTGGCTTTATCTACAACAACTGATTTCCCAACGGCTGAAGCAATTGATAAAAGTGATTTTTTGGCAAAAAGATTTGGTGGCAGATCTGGAAAAGATATCCATGTCAATGCTTTCGATGTTTCTTCCTTAGGATTGAACCATATAGTACTCCAAAGAAACGTTCTATATAGAAACTCTTCACCATTGAATTTGATATAACCAGAATTTCTCGACAAAACTTGAACGAAGTCTTCATATAAATCAAACATGATCAAGAGATGACGAAACTCAAGTTGTCCAATGTTGCAATGACCTTTAATATCGAGTTGTTTTGAAATAACCTTGCGCAATTCATGTAAATTTGGCTTTCCGTAAGAAAATTAGAGAATAACGGCTTGATGTAGTCCTTCCTCTATGCTAAATTCATTAACCTCATCCATGGTGAATTCGATGATTGGCTCTCCATGAATGAATTTAATTGGTTTCAACTCAGTTTTGGATATAGGCCCGGTAGAAGAATTGACTTGAAGTTGTGCAATGTATGTTGGTTTATGTGTTGAATCAATAGTATTTTGAATATGTTGTGGTGGTGGTTTGTCCCCAGCAGGACGCTGGACACAACTAGAACAGCCATAAGACTGACGCCCTCAAGTCTCCATGAGAGGAGAAGAGAGTGGGTTTAGGGTTTCGTTGCTTCTCTACAGGATAAACCAAAGTGGACCTTCAATTAATTACTTTGAAAAAGATAGAACTTTTTGAAAATCTTAAGTTTTTAATTCATCAACTTCATAATTAATAGAGGTAAAATGAAAACATCACTATATCAATAGTTGTTTTTTTAATAGGTGTGTTAATTTATAAGTGGACAAATAATTAAGGACAGAAGGAGTAATTAATTTTAAAGAAAAATTAATTGGATAGGTTGGGTGATTTTGAGGTTTTAACAGAAAGTTTGACTTATGTGAGAAAATCCTTAATTGAGTGTATTTGAAGTTATAAAAAAAAAATTAATAACTTTCTGTCAGAAGAATCCTTTGAGTATGTTTGGATTCACTTAAAAGTTGAGCAAATCTACTTTTACATCATTTCTAGCTTTTGAGAGTGTTTGACAAAATTAAAAATAACTTTAAATATGTTCGAAATGACTTTAAAAAAAAGTTAGAAATCAAAAGTAAGATTGTTCCTACTTTTTATTTTTTGACATAAAAGTAATTTAAATTTGACTTTTTATTTTTTGACTTGAGTGCTTTTTTTTTAAGTCAATCAAAACGGACTCTTAATTGAGTGACTTTAAAATATATAAAAAACTTGAATGACTTGTAAGATAAATCATAGTTAAGTGACTATTTGAGATATTGTATCTATAATCTCTATATACGATAGAGTGACAATAATTCGAGCCAATGTGGTTGGTCGGATATACTATTTAATGTATGGAATCTATCTTTTTATTAGTTTTTTAAAAGAGCAACTTTCACATATAGCAAACATGAAAATCATATTTGTATGTTATAGTTATAGTTTGCATAATTGCACTCCGTAACAAATTTTTTGTTTGCTATGGAGCTTTTGATTTGTATAATTCGCTAAAAACATCCAGATTTATACAAATTGTTCTGTTTTGTATAAATTCATTTACACATTGTAATTTGTATAATAAAATCTATATATGTATAATTATAAGTGTATAAGACAAAAATATATTTATTTGTATTTGTATATATACTTTTCTCTCGCTTTATACAAAGACAAACACATTTTATACATTTTATACCAAAATGTATAAAATGGCTAATTGTATACCGAAAATGGATAATTGTATACCGAATCAGATGGCAAAAAAATGAGATGTTTGCTGCGAATTACAATTAAAATAAACTATGGCTATAACATTTAATTTGAATTAATAGTTTGCTATTTCATACAATTTTCCCTTTTTAAAATTAAGCTAGTTGGACAGCATACCTTTAGATTTTTAGTGACTATTTGAGATATTTTATCTCAAATAGTTGAATAATTTTTAAATTGTAAAATAAAATTGAATGACTTTTTAAAGTGAATTATTCAAAATTGAGAAATCATGTGAGATATTAACTTCTTTTTTTTATACAAAATAAGAATATTGTTGCACGACACAATAATTATGTCTATGTTCCATACCATCTGAATCATAACTGATTTAAACTCAAATCTTATTATTATTGTATCAAATATAATTAAAATGAAAAATAAGTATAGGTATATTTAGGGGCGGAGCCACCTTAGTACAAGGGGTTCATCCGAACCTTCTTCGGTGGAAAATTATATTATTTATACATGGTTAAAATATTTTTTTATGTATATATAGTAGATGTCGAACCCTCTTCGGCTACTTCGTGTGTCTATTCTACAGATTTTGAACCCCCTTATTGAAAATTCTAGCTCTGCCACTGGGTATATTGAGAGAAACTTACCTTTTGGACTTTCTAGGCATCCTTCTATCAAACAACACTCCTATAGAACTTCTCCATTTCAACTATCTTTACCGATTTGTTATTAATTTTAACTAGTAGGTATCACCCATATGAATTTTGTTTTAAGGAGAAAATGTCAAAAATAGTAAATATAATAAATATAACAAGGCTCTATAGCTATAGTTTCGACAATTGTGCTTCATAACTATAGTTATGTTTGCTATGTAGACTACGGCTTGTATATTTCTGCTTGTTTGTATATTTCATTGCAATATACAAATAGGGTAAGTATATAAGAATTCTATATTTATACATTTAGGAATTTTTCAGAACTTCGTTTGTATATTTCGGTTGTCAATATACAAACAGGGTAATTTATTATGAATTTGTCATATATCGTATTAGGGTAAGCATATACAAAATTCTAGATTTATACAATCAGGAATTGAATTATACAAATTTTGGATTTATACAAATCAGGCGAATAGCAAAATTTGGAAAATTATAGCCGTGAATTACAATTTTCTTAAACTATAGCTATAATACCTAATATCGGCTAAATGTTTGCTGTTCTACGTAATTTCCCTTTATTTATTGGATCCTGACATATTCGTCTATCATTTCTATGAATACGATTGCACCCACTACTCTTTTAAGATAATTGCTGGCATAGATTTAATATGTATCAAATGATAATATGGTTTGAGATGAAAATAGGGGCGGTTAAGAGCATATTGTGGCCACAATGCTACATCAATACTGTACACAACACTAGTAGCACAAAAAGTTCAATTTGGTTAGATAAATAAGAGTAATGTAATGTGTTGAGTATCATATCGTTTGTGGGATGGGTACATAAACTCTTTATATGGTCTTGGCCTCTTGGGCAATATCTCTCTCGTGAGCTAGATTTTACGATTAAATGAGGCTTGTACATATCAGAGTCAGGCTCATCTAAATTATCGATTTATACCATGATCTCCTGACTGGCGGGCCAGATACCTCAGCAACGCTACAGGAATGGACCTTCAACGAACTTCTCAAACATCCAGAAGTGCTGAACAAGGCAAGGGAAGAGCTCGATAGAGTTATCGGTAGAGAGAGATGGGTGGAAGAGAAAGACTGCACACAATTACCATAAATAGAATCAATTCTGAATGGAACATTCATTAAGAACTATATTGGTACCCCATTATTCAACTCAAGATTGCATGTGCAGCTGGCTATGACATAGGAAAAGGAACCACAATTTGGGTGACTTTACGGAGCATAGGAAGGGATCCAAGAAATCGGCTTACCATATCAGCTTTATTAGTCCTACAATACACGAACTTGGAGACGGTCATATCCTGTGTTTTCTTCTATTTCCTTTTTAATATTCAAAGCTGAAACCACAAGTGAATTGGAGAGCTTGTCCAGTTTAATAAGTCGCAGTGTTAAAATATCCGCAAAACTAGGAGGAATCTCCATGATGTAACCAACACTTATAGTTAGCTCCTCAAGCACAGGAAAGGATTCCTCTGAAGCTTTCCATTCTTCCATCCTCATAAAGTGTAATGCCAAGTATTTTAGTGCAGGGAACTCCACATTTGTGACGTCCCAGCAACGGTTCTCTATTTTCCCCGAAGGAAATCCCCCAGCTAATGAGAGTTTCTCAAGTTTCTTCAATCTTGCAATGTTTGAAACCATTTTTTCTGTCAAAAAACAACCACTAAGGAACAGAAGCCTAAGATTTGAAGGGAAGACAAAGAAGCTCTCCCAACCAACTGAATCCCAGAATCCCTTATAGCTTATCATCAGATCAAGAGATTGAAGCCGAGTATGAACTTCCACTGAGGGAAACAAAGGACAACTAGGTAAAGCTTCAACACTAAGGCAGCTAAGTTCTTCAATATTCGGAAACCTCCACCAGAATCTTGGAGTTGTATCATCTACACGTATACGAATACTGCAGAATGTCTTCAAGTTCTCTAGCATAGTTGTTGAAGATTCGTCAAAAATTGCTCGATCATTATCTTCCCACAAGAAGCACAAATTGATTATATTCAGATGCCTTAGCTTCATCATTTTCCACATAGCTGCAGGCGATAATATCCTCAGAGACTTAGATGAACGAACTACTAGAGTTTGAAGATTGAGCAGGTGAGATATCCACTCAAAATCAAATTCTTCAACATAAATCTCAAGGTACCTCAAGTGAGTTAGCGATTGCACTGCACTACGCCAACAACTTGGCAGATTCACATCCGGAAAATGCAACACCCGAACAAGTCTTAGTTTTTCAAGTAAAACTAAAGGATTTGATGATCTAATCCATGTGTTGAATTTTGGATGAGCAATGAACTCCAAAGTCCTAGGACATTTACCAAAACACTTTCTACTTCCCTTAGACTCAAGCATTGGAATATTATCTAACTGATATTCAAAATGATCCAATTGTTTAACAAGATCATCATGAAGATAAACACTTATCCGCGATTCCATGGAATACAACTGTTGATATGGATTGTATGGCACTATTAACTGCATAAACTTTTCCTCTTTAAGTTTTTTCAAGCAAAACTCACGCACTACATCATGAAGTATGCAGTAAGTTACGCCACCATTAGAACTACCTTGAGAGACCATTACTAGGCTTCTGTTAAGTAGACCATTCAAGCAAATTCTAGATGCATCCTCCATATTCTTGTTGTCAACATTCAGTACAAACTCCTCAGAAATCCACCACATCATCAAATTGGACACTGGAATCTTATAGTCTTCTGGAAACAATGCCATGTAAAGAAGGCAAGACTTTAAGTGGCCTTCTAAATGGTCATAACTTGACTGCATCACCTTCGTACTCTGCTCTCCTAAAACATGAGAACTTAAATCATTTGCAACTTCCATCCACATGGACGGATGCCTTTCCATTTTCTTAATAATTCCAGCAATCAGGACAATCACAAGAGGCAATCCCTTGCAGTGTTGGGCAACTTGTAAACCTGCTTCTAGTAGGTCCGAGGGACAACTCTCTCCTTGAAATACTTTCTTCTCCAATAATTCCCAACTCTCTTCCGGAGTTAGAAATCTAAGAGAATAAGGTTCACCGCAGTGTTGAAGATGTGTAGCCACTTGTTCAATTCGAGTGGTTACCATTACTCTACTTCCATATTCACCCTTAGGGAAACATAAACCCAAATCTTCCCACGCCTCGACTTCCCATACATCATCCAATACGATGAGGTATCTCTTACCTTTTAGAGCTTTCTGCAACTTGTCAGCTATGTCAACGTCCTCTTTGATTTTGCTATTATCATTTGTTGCTTGTTTGAAAATCTCAACCAACAAAGTCGTCCTATTATATGCTTGAGACACAGCACACCATATTTTAACATCAAAGTAATTAACAATATAGGGATTGTTGTTCACCTTCCTTGCCAAAGTTGATTTACCTAGTCCCGCCATTCCATAGATGGAGATAACATCCCTCTCCTTTGTTCCTCGTGTCAATTTCTTCATTATAATTTCTTCATCTTTCTCAAAGCCGACAACTTCATCATCATCATAAATTGATGTAATACTAGGTTTGGTGGAAGGCTCTCCAGAAGTTTCAACAACATCCATGTCAATTGGCAATTGTGGAAACTACGAACTATGATCCGGCCAACTATCTTTAGTTAATTGCTCTGTCACCTTTCATTAGGAAAAATGAAGGTGCTATAATTATAAGAAAAAACAACAAGAAGTAAAATTTGATGATTCAATTTTAGGTTTAGCGAAGTCGAAATTGAGAAAGAATAGGATGGACATATATTGAAGAATGAATAGTACTACTTGACATGTTGTGGGAATATAAATGAGTATAAACAAATTACTCAGTACATGTTAATTAAATAAACAAATTAACTAGTACTACATGACATGTTAATAATTAGTCATACATGTTAAGAAGGTATACAAATAATTAAGTTTAGGTCTGACTAAATTATAAAACTCCCAATTATCAACAGCTGTATGTACGTACGGTTTGGAATACCGCACATTTTTTCGGTCGAAAAAATCCCTTTGTTCATGTTAAGTAGGCGTTCGGACATAAAAATAAAAATATACTATCACAAAAAGTACTGTAAAGTTAAGAAATGATTTCTGAATTCTTCGATAGTACTAACCCTAAGCTTAATGGGCAAATAATAAGATGTTCGTCCTTCATAACACGATTGTGGATCTTCAAGGTCATTCTTATCGGCCATGTTCAATAATAAGATCCATATTTATTATAAAGTCGGTTTTTTAATTACTA
Source organism: Solanum acaule (assembly GCA_036250505.1). NCBI lineage: Eukaryota > Viridiplantae > Streptophyta > Magnoliopsida > Solanales > Solanaceae > Solanum > Solanum acaule. The sequence goes on along the minus strand of JAJOOR010050405.1, from coordinate 2,654 downwards.
GTTTATGTGGCATATATTTGACAATGGACCTTAATATACGAAGAGTTTGAGTTATTTTGGTTCTTAATGTATAACCCCCGAGCGAAAGAGTCCTTTATGTATTTTAGGTTGTGGACCTAAAAACATTCGTTCCTTTTACATACATTAAGGATTACTTCAGTGCGAATTATACATCAAGGATGAGAGGCGGACTCGTGGTTAAGGAAGGGAGTGCACGTGCACCTGTTAACTTTGGAAAAAATTATGTATATATACAGTGGCAAAGTTAGAAATTTCACGAAGGGTGTCTAAGTACTAAAGTGAACCTGCTCTTTATAAAAAGTGAAAAACAAAAAAATTATGTATATATTATATATACATGTATATACTCATAATCAATTGTGCACCCTGAAATACGTTAGTTGAGTTGGTGCATTGGTCCAACATTGATCACTGCACTTCTTCACAAGCAAAGTGTATTAAGTTCGATTCTTGATTGTTGCGTTTTCTTGTTGTTTGCCAAATTTGAACTAGAAACCTCAAAGTGTACACTCAAAGTCAAGGTCATCCAACCATACATTTGAACTATGTTACACATTTATATTTATTTCAATACCTTCAATTTTATACTTGTTTGAAAAATATTTTTCGATGAAATTTCAGTGCTTCGACTAACCCACATCCGCCACTAGTGTCCCATTTCATTTTTAATTAATCCTAGGTCTGCCTCTGTTAACGACCAAGTAAATCAACTCGCCAATATGTTAAGGACCATTTTGATCATTTTCTCTATGTAGTTAGCAAGATGATTTTCAGAGGAGGAGGCGGACACAGTTGTATAGGTGAAGGTGAGCAGAAATTTTATTCTTTCCAATCAATTAAGTAAGCACTTTCACAAATTTATCCTTACAGCAGCATTATAAGACTTGGTTTTTAAGCAATAATTTAAAATAATAGTCAACTTAAGATAAATGTTTGAAAATGGAACATGGAATAAGTCATAAATTATTTTAAATTGTGAAAACATTTTCTGCTGCTCCAAAAGCATTTATTTTCTCTCAAAAGCTTTTGACCTCTCAAAAACTTCCAAATTGAATTGCAATCTCAGCTTCCAAGTTAAAAAGAAAAACAGATAATAATGTGACAATACAGAAGTAAAAACAACTTTGAATTGCTTTTAAATACATTAGTTTTGTTGTACAGCTAGACTAGAACAAGGAGACTGTCACATCCTGTGTTTTCTTCAATGTCTCTTTTGATATTCATAGCTGAAACCCCTACAGACTCCATGCAACCAATCAGTTGAATAAGTCTTAGGGTTGGAATATCCGCAAAGCTAGGGGGGATCTCCTTGATGAAACTTCCTCTTATAACTAACTTCTCAAGCACAGGAAAGGATTCCTCTGAAACCTTCCATTCTGCTATCCTCATAAAGTGTAATGTCAAGTATTTGAGTGCAGGGAACTCCACATTTGTCACATCCCAGCAATAGCTCTCTGATCTCCCAAAAGGAAATCCCTTAAATAATTTGAGACTCTCAAGCTTCTTCAATCTTGCAACGTTTAAAACCATTTCTTCCGTCAAGAAACAGCCGCCAAGGTACAAACGCCTAAGATTTGAAGGGAACACAAAATACCTCTCCCATCCAACTGAATTAAATAATTTCATTAAAGAAAACTCCAGAGAAAGAGAATGAATGCGAGTATGAACTTCCGGTATGGGAAACAAAGGAAACTCAGGTTCATATCTAATGCGGAGGCTGAGTTCTTCAAGATGAGGAAACCTCCACCAGAACCTTGCATTCATTTTATCCAAGCGTATATCACAAGTGCGAAAACTCTTCATGTTCTCTAGCATGGTTGTTGAACATTCTTCAAAACTTTCTTCATCATTGTCTTCCCATACCACGAAAAAATAGTTTATATTCACATGCCTTAGTTTCGTCATTTCCCATAATGTAGCACCCCTAAGGCCTATTCTCTCACTTGACTTGAGCTGCAGAGTTTGGAGATTGTGTAGGTGTGATATCCACTCCAATTCGAATTGTTTGACATGAAGTGCAAGGTACCTCAACTGAGTTAGCGATTGCATTGCAGTAGCCCATGAATTTGGCATCACGACATCCATCAAATGCAACGCTCGAACAAATCTTAATTTAACAAGTAAATCCAAAGGATTCGAATATTGGTTATTCCATGTATTGAGTTTTGGATGAGCAATGAACTCCAAAGAATTTGTTTCCTTGAAATCGAGCATTGGAATCTTATCCAGCTGCTCGTCAGAATGATCTAATTGTTTAACAAGATCATCATGAATATAAATACATAACCGTGATTCCATGGAATGCAAATGTTGATACGGATTGTATGGCACTGTGAGCTGCATATACTTTTCTTCTGTGAGTTTTCTCAAGCAGAACTCACACACTACATCATGAATTGAGCAGTATTTTACATCACAATTAATATTCATTCCGGAGACCATTACTAGGCTCCTGTTAAGCAAATCACTCAAGAAATTTCGAGATGCTTCCTCCATGTTCTCTGTTTCAGAATTCAATACAAACTCTTCAGCCATCCACAACTTCAGCAGATCGTCCACTGGAATCTTATGGTCCTCTGGAAACAATGCCATGTAAAGAAGGCAAGGCTTTAAGTGGTCTTCTAAATGATCAT
>JAJOOR010050404.1:0-15256 GCA_036250505.1 Solanum acaule | reverse complement strand
TTGGGTTATCCGTTTATGTCTCATTCTTATTGCTAATGTTATTTATGTTTAGTTCTACCCTTATATTCATTACTTCCCGTTTTGGGTAAGGGTAGAATTACCTACTGGGGGTTAAAGTAGATGCCACCATGACTCAGGAAATCGAGTCAGGACAAGTAATACCCCATAGAGTTGTTATATCTTTATTCTTAAATTGAGTAGAAATTCATAACATTTTATTAATTGTTATATTATCTTAATAATTTTGCATATTTCAACATTTTTAATTTTGTGAACAAATAAGTAAAAATCAAATTTAAAACCTACATGGTTGTGTTTCTATAGAGAAAACATTTAATTGAATATACATTAGTCTAGAATATCAATCTCTACCTAAACTCCCTCCTTCTTGGTGAGGGTTCGATTCCCCACGTTATAATCCCCTTCCCCACCCCAATTTATTAATTGTTTTCTTAAAAGTAATATGTTTTTTCCTTCAATGCCAATGTAATATCTATATAAAAATATATTAATTAATAGAAGTTGTGAAGTATCTACAAAACATATTATGTGATAAATAACTATGAACATAAAATTATTGTAGGAATCTAGTAGGCTAAACTAGGGCTAATGAGAGGGCAAGAGACAAGAAGGGAGGAAGCTTGGGCAGCCTTCACCAAGCACTGCCTCACCTCACTCGACCACCATCTATATTATATTTTGCTTATATTCTTGCGTGGGGATTGATTGCTTGGGGGATTATTGCATTTTTGCTTATGTATTTGCTCGCTCGCCTATTGTTTGTTTCCATCTACTTTTGAGGTTGGTGTCCCTAACACGGCTTGATATTTCGTAGTTTTGATGCATTCTGGTAATATTGTTTGATCTATCGCATAATTTTATGGATTTAATTGATTTTTAAGTGAGGGCCATTATAGTAGCATGTTAGCTATTATGTTTTAGCCCGTAATTATTAAAATCCAGTTAATTTGCTTGAACTTGTTGGTGTCTAGTGGAAATATATTGGTTCTGGTGAGGGTGAAGTCTGAGTAACCGAATTGTACTGATCGATTGAATTTGGCCAATGATAGAGTGGCTGACGCCATTCTTAAGGGCAAAAGAAGGTTATTGGTCAATTTTTGACAAAAAGGGGAAGTTTGAGTACCCTGGGGTCATTATTGATATGGGTCTAAGTTTAATTACATAGTATAATGGTTGAATTTAATTATCGTGGTTTGTGGGTTGAAAATTTAAGGTCGGGGTTAGCAAGTTGCACGAGAGACCAAACAACGAGCTTAGTCGAGATTGGCAAATGGCTCAGCGGTTCACCAAGTGACCCCTCGATAACCATTTCATTCTTCATTTATGAAGATTTTCTTCTGTAGGATTCGGCGATATGCTTGAGTTCACTAGGTCCACTTGGCGGCTCACTGAATGTCTTTGTGATTGCCCTTTGCCAATCGCAATTTGAGTTTAATATTCTATAACTTTTGGCGAGCCACCTTTAACTCGCCGAATGAGTTCGGATGTCACGATCTGAGAGCACCCCCTAGTCGTAACATGGCGTACCTGACCCCGAAGGGGTCTCATCGAAGTTCAACTATACATTTCATAAAAGAAAATCATAGGGAAGTCTAGACCTCGTCTCATGCACCATCTAAAGCATACAAATACAAGTTTTGAGACTTAGCCCTTTACATTAGTAGAAGTTCCCAACAATGGGAATTACAACATAGTCTAGAATATAGAAGAAAACTAGAATTAGAAACAATAGCAACTCGTCCTCGAACTTGAGGACTCACCAAGCCGGGGTATTAGTCGACCCTAGCTGCACCTTCAAGGAAGTAGTAAGTATCAATGGCCTGAACCTACACTCGTAGTAAGTTGAAGAGAGCGGTTAGCACATAAAGTACTAAGTATGGAAACATACATAAAAATTGTTAACATGATAAAAGGACATTTTATTTGAAAAGAAATGCATTTACCAAGTTTGGAACCCATATACACTTTCATATCAAAGACAAGCCATAATAATAATAGAAATCATAACACAGTAATAGCAACACCTTAGCAACCGCTAGGGAACACTTAGTGCAATGTATGGCTAGCGTCCCAAATACCAACCATACGGGGACTGACTCTAAAGAAGGAACCTTGGACTCAACAACCCTCACAATATGATACATTCACCCCTTGGAAATCATTTTCCTAGCTTTTAGATAGGAAACAAATTGACCTCTAGGAATTGAATTCCCCCCTTTCCACTCTAAAATGGGCTCATTTGGAAATTGAAACCTTACTACCCAAGCTCTACAATCAATGTAAGCAAAACAAGCATGCAACCAATCCATGCCTAATATTACATCAAATTCAAGCATGTCTAATTCCACCAAATCAACTAAAGTGACTTTATGAGACAATGAAATAGGACAACTCCTATACACTCTTTTAGCTACAACCAAGTCACCAACCGGGGTAGAGACAGAAAGAGGTTCTATTAGGGTTTCAGGGAGTATTTCAAATTTTATAGCCACAAGTGGTGTAACAAAACACAATGTGGCACTGTGGTCTAATAATGCATAAACTTCAATTGAAAATACTTGCAACATACCCATAACAACATTGGGTGAATTCTCTTGATCATCTCTAGTTTGGCGAGCATAAAAGCGATTCTTCATTGGATCATTGGAATTAGATCCACTTGGAGGAGTTTGCTTGCCCTCTCTTCCTTGAACCTTTAGCATAGGACAATCCCTCATTTGGTGGCCACTCTTACCACAACCGTAGCATGCACCCGTACCGGCAAGACACTTACCATCATGCTTTTTGCCATATTTGGCACAAGTAGGCTTCTCCATGGAAGATCCGCCACTATTACCTTTTGGTGGCCTTGGAGTAGGCACCCTCTCTTTGTTTCCCTTTGGGTTGCTAGGAGTACTACCTTGATTAGAAAACCTCTTCTTAAACCGTAGTCTACTTTGATCTTCAAATTTACCCTTAGAAAAATTTCCATCGTCGGGTCTTGGCCTCTTCACCTCCCTATTCACTTACTTGATCTTTTGTTCCTCAATTTGTTCGGCGTGAACCATTGGACGTGCAATATTCATTCTTGGGATGAGCATAGCTGAACGACATTCATTTACCACCAAATCAGATATCCCCATAACAAATTTGTTTATCTGGGCCCGAGAATCCACCACTAAGGTTGGGGCATACTTTGATAATTGGGTGAATTTAAGGCCATACTCCTTCAAACTCAAACTCCCTTGCCGAAGATTGATGAATTCTTGCATCTTTCACTCCCTCAATTCTAAGGGAAAGAACCTATCAAGGAAGGCCGACTTGAATGATGTCCAATCAACCCGGCCCGCCCTTACGGGTCTCTCATCCTTCCATTGCTCATACAGAACTTAAGCCACATCTTTCAATTGGTAGGCAACTAGTTCCGCCTTCTCTTGGGAAGACACTCCCATAACATCAAGAACCTTAAGAATTTCGTCAACAAACCCTTTTAGATCTTCATCCATTTTGGAGCCATAGAACGTAGGGGGATTCATTCTTGTGAAATCCCTTATCCTTGAAGCGGTCGTACTAGCATGGGGATTCACTTGGACTCTAGCATCCCTAGTGACTTGAGCCGTTAGAGCATGACTCAAAGTTTGAAAAACCTTCCTTATCTCCACATTAGTTATAGCTCATCCATCAATAGGAACTTGAGGGTCTTGAGGGTCTTGAGGATCTTGGGGAGGAACTCCCTCATTTACCACCTCTTCTACCTTTCTTCTTAGGTTCGCCCTTCTTGTATTCATTTTCCTATAATCACAAGAGAAGGGTTAGAAGAAAATGACTTCATAGAGTGAGAACTCCAAGTACGACTAAAGAGTAATGAAATAAGGAAAAGTTCCTAAAACATCTTATATCCTCTTATTCATAAGTGTTGAGTGCTTCACACCCAAGACTCTACTAGACGCGGTGTATAAGACATCAGCCTAAATATCATTCCCAAAACCGTATGCTCTGATACCACGTGTGTCACAACTCGAGAGCACCCCCTAGTTGTAACATAGCGTACTTGACCCCGAAGGGGTCTCATACGAGCCCATAGCATCATCATTACATAAGACATAGAAATAATGCAGAAAATTTAAAACTTTACACTCAAAGTTCAACTTCACATTTCATAAAAGAAAATCATAGGGAAGTCTAGACCTCGTCTCATGCACCATCTAAAGCATACGAATACAAGTTTCGAGACTTAGACCTTTACATCAGTAGAAGTTCCCAACAATGGGAAATACAACATAGTCTAGAATATAGAAGAAAACTAGAATTAGAAACAATAGCAACTAGTCCTCGAACTAGAGGACTCACTAAGCTCGGGTATTAGTCGACCCTAGCTTCACCTTTAAGGAAGTAGTAAGTATCAATGGCCCAAACCTACACTCATAGTAAGTAGAAAAAAGGGGTTAGCACATAAAGTACTAAGTATGGAAACATGCATAAAAATCGTTAACATGATAAAAGGTAAACCATTCATAACATGTTTGTAGTGTACACATGAGCACAACCTTTCAATAAACACTACCATCATAATATACACATACCTTCATAATTCATACATAGATCAAAGGGAAAAGTATATGAGGAGAGGATCTTGCATCATTCCAACCACACACATCATGAATTACCTTCACCTTACAAGTGAATCATAGGTTCACCAACAACCTTCATCAATTATGAATAATCCTTCACAATTTACCCCCTTCAAGGAGTCATGAAGCAAGTCTCAACATCACACTTAGGAATACTACTATAAGAATGAATAAAACAAGATTCAATATCTAAATTAACATAAAGACCATTCATAGTAATCATCTTCCATCAATACACCCTTCATAATACTTGAAATTGCGGTCATGGGGAAACACATGGGTTCATGGAAATTTTGACAATAAAAATCACCACTAAACATCAAATCATCAATAATATAATGCAATTGACAAGATGAAATCAATTTTAGGAGGAACCCATGGTTAGAATAGAAACGCTAGTTTTTGAACAAGTTATCAATTTCGAAATCAAGAGTTAAAGGGCTTCATGGAGAAATATATTCCATGAATCAAGGTTCCCATACCTTAATTGAAGCCTTGCTCAGAATTGGAGTGAAAATCTTGGAACTTGGACCCTAATCTTCAAGTTCTTGGTGTTCTTCAAAGGAGGAACTTCTAGAGACAGAAATATTGAAAGGATTTGGTTCTTCTTTTATTTCTTCTAAGAGTGATTAAAATGGGAGAAATTGTCTCTAAAAAGTATTTATATTTGGCAGGAGAAGAGTAGAAAGTGTTGATTTATGTTTAGGAAAGATTTACTAAAAGACCATTCATTAAACTCCCATCCTTCCCTCTTTCACGTTTCAGTCTGCCCTATTGCACACCTTGGCTCGCCAAGGCACTTAGGCGACACGCCTAATGCACCTTGGTTCCTGTCAAAGTTATAGTGAGCTCCCTAAATGGGAAGCTCATTAGGCGATGTGGAGGGGCCATGGGCGAATCGCCAATCCATTGGGCAATCCTCCACCCATTCCGCCCTTTGATCTAGCAGCTTGGACTTGAGGGGTCGCTGTCCACTAGGCGAGAAGAGTTTTTGGGTGCATCACCAAGGCTCATGGGTGAAGCTACTGCCCATCGCCGAATGGACTTAAGGTAGCTATTGTTTTCCCTTGATTTTTCTTAGGTAGTTTAGGGTCCTAGACTTCACCCTAGACTCTTTCCTTAACCATTTAAGTAAGAAGATAGCCTAGTCGTTGCCTTAAGGTTACTCTAACCCACAACATGAGGATCTAGTTCATCCAAACATTTTTTTCGGGGTGTAACATCGGCAAATCACTGAAAGGCCCTGGACTTCACCAACTGGTGCTGAATTTTGTGCAATTTTATTCTGGAACATTCAGCGAGACCGACATAGTTCACCTAATAAGTTCGGCGACTCACCGAACTTGTCGGTGAGCTTTCGTGCATGTTTTAAACTTTGATATTTTGATTAACATGTTTATAATGTAGTGGTTCGTTATGTGTTGTTTTGCAGATATGGCCAGACTCAATGTTCCAGGTAGAAAGAAACCACCCCGAAAGAGAGCACGGGGAATAAAGATTAATAAGGTGCTCCTCCCTCACGAGCAATACAACCTAAACTTCCTCCAACAGTGGGGAAATACACAGACAAAGAAAAAATGTCCTATGGAGCCAAGTCTGGCTTAGGATAGATCCAATAGCATGGACATCTACGACACCCACCTCACAATTTCATATTCTGAAGGTGAGGATGACTCGGGGTCTAGATAGCCTGCATTTGTAATCGAGCCAAAGCATGATCAGACTCTACAGAGGAGGTGAACTGAGCTGCGCTTTAAAGCTTTACATGACCTGACTAGAATACGGGTGAATCCTACACATCCTCCACCTCCAGCAAAGATGCTTGAGAAGGTACCTCAAGTACCCCCAGAATAAGCACCTCCACTTTAGTCGCTGAAGAGACTCAAAGCTGTCGGGTTGAGGACAATTTTGGAAGAGAAACGATTGTCTATAGATGGAATAGTAGACGGGTATCAAGAAGTGTGGAACACCATCAAGTTCCACAAGTTTTAGAGATTGACGCAGCCCCGAGGCTTATACATACCTTCTTGGGTCTGGGAGTTTTATACTGAATATGGGAGGTTTGTGCAAAAAGGGAAGAATAAGGCCAGCTCGTTCGCACCGGTTGATTATGTAGTGGTGCGGGGCAAAAGGGTGAAATACAGCAACATAAACATTAATGAGGTGCTGGGTTGTACGACGAATGATATTTACCTCTTGGTGCATCGGATATAAAAGAAGACCCTTGATGACTTTAAAGGGTTCTTACCTCCATTTATTTCCGACATCACACCGCCATGGATCGAGCCAGGAGTTTAGATTGAAAAGAAGGATTTGAATATAGCTGCACGGTATAGGTTTGGGTTTATTAGCAGCACAATGATGCCTTCTCAGAACGAGTCCATACTCCGGCATCCTAAGGTGGCTTTGTTGGGATCCATCATTGACTGAGATAGACTGAATCTCGAGTTGATCATTGATTAAGAGAGGGCCATGAGGTCTAAAATGAGTCAGACCTCACTTTTTTTCCCGGTGTTGATCACAAAGTTGTGCCGGCGTTCCCTAGTACCTTTTGTGGAAAAGACGGATGTGGAAGTGACTCCAACTTCCTCTAGTGAAATCCAGAGGATTAAGGCCGAGTACACTAGAGATGAAGCTGAGAGGAGGAGAACTGCACCGGTGGACACTTCCCCGTTTGTTGATGTGGAGATGCTAGAGACAGACATAACCCCTCCTAGTTAGGCCGGTGAGACATCGGGTTTCCTAGCACTTCTACTACTACCCCTTCTTCATCTACTACTACTCCTACTATTGCTGCTGCTGCTGCTTCCCATCCATCCTTGACATAGGCGATGTTATTTAAGATTGACCATCTAGCCCAATCAGCTGACGTACGTTCTTTCTAGGTAGAGGTTGATGTCCCCGGGATGATAGACAAGGGCATTGTTGTTGCCTTAGCTCCTATGAGAGTTGAATTGAGAGAGCACCGAGATCTGATTACCACTTATGGCCTAGATTTGGATGCCCTCACGGTGAGACTAGAGGCATGTGAGTAGAGCGGACGCCAATAGGCTGAGGTGACAAGTTTGAAAGATGATGTTACTAGTTTGAGACGTAATGTCGATGAGCTTAAATCCACGGACCTGTTTATGTTTTTCGGCATGGTGATAACTGATATGAGTAATGTCTATCAAATACACTTCATCCAATTCTATGTATAGACGACCGTTAAGAAATATATAACCCAACAACTGAGTTGGGGTTGAATCCCACAGGGAGTGGTACGTGTTCAAATTCAATCAAAAAGTACGAATATAATCTAACTAGATATAGGAATAGAAATTATTGAAAAAGACATGAAACAAATCAAAAAGGGTGACACGGATGTCAGATGGAGGGGTGGGGCGGTCTGGTTTGCAATTATCGACTAAACGCAGTCACAAACAATTTGAAATAATAATAAGAAGAGAAATTCTTGGGATGTGATCGATTATAGGCAAATTTTGATATATGAATGATTGAAACTACTAGTTAATCGCTAAAAATCAGTGGGTAGGATAGACTATAAGGGAGATAGCTTTCTCTCGAATAACTATCCCTAATCAGGTAATTTCTTTCGAACATCAACAAGTATAGCAATGAAGAATAGCCCATACCTTAATTAATCAACTCTCTTGTGCTAGATTGGTAGGATTGGGTTTATAATTTACTCTCTCGAGCTGAACCAAACTAAACCCAATAACTACAAATCAATAATCAATAAACTTAGTTCTAAAACATGTCTCTCGAGCAAGCCAAGAACACCAAATTAGAACTATATTTGCAACTACAATTAATAATTAAACCCACTTCAATATAGCATTTAAACTAGTAATTAACAATACCCATACACTAATTTAACCCATAATCACATGATCACACCCCAAGAATTGGGGTTTTAGCCAAATATCATAAAAGAGTAAAAACAGTTACCAAATCGATTAGCCATCAACTGGGAAAGAGTAATTTAGTCTTTACAATGCTTTAATTTGCAGAAAATTCAAAATCCACTTGTAAAATCTCCAAATTGAATCTCTTAAATCCTTCAAGTCTACTGAGAAACTATGAAACATTCAAGAGAAAAGTGTTCTAGTCTAATTCAACTTTTTCAAATTAATTGTTCAAAATCTAATTTATAGTCCCTAAATAAGCCACGAAGAACCATTAGGTGAGGCAAGTTAGGTACGCCAAACCACTCGGCTAACCGTCCACTGCTCTCTTCTTTCGCACTTTTGCCTTGGCTCTTAGCATCCTCATGTCCTATAACTTTGGGCGATCTCTCTTTGCATCGCGGAACTGCTCAGCGATTCGCCGACTGCTTATGTGTCCATAAATTGGACTCATTTAGGACTATAATTTAATAGAAATTGTGTCCTCAAATGGTTATTTTATCTCAATATCTGATGAAAACCTTTAAGTTTCAGGTATTTGAAGTTTCAAGGAAAGCATGAACACTACTTCGCAAAAAGGAACGAAAAGGCTTAAAAGAACAAGAAAATGAAAGCCTGAGGATCACCGAGTTCACTTGGTGAATCACCGAAGAGTCTCACTTCGCCTTTAGTTCCAGTGTGCTGAGCCCTGAAGGAAAGGATCAAGTCAGCGAAAAAAGGGAGCATTAGACGCATCGCCGAGAAGGTCCACGAAGTAGTACTATGTTGCCCAATGGCCCAGAGCACGACGATTTCGAAGGATGAGGCAAGATGGCGATGAACAACACCAAAGGGTGAATCGCCGAATTGATCGGCAATTCAGACTAATGTCGCCGAGTGATCTGCCGTAAGACATATTTTTGAAAACTATAAATACTCGTTGAGAGTTATATTTTAAGAGGGTTGTTTTAGTTTTAAAAAATCAATTTTTAGCATTACATTTTTAGTATCAATTTTAGTACTTTTATTTTACTCTCAAGTTTGGAGAGGGTTTTGTGGAAGACTTGAAGAAAGGAGTTCATCTTCCCCAAGTTGGAAGTGGGTTTTCTCCATTCTTTTTCATTTGCTTAAATTAAGATTTAATTTCTTATACCCATTTGATTTCACTATCATATTAGGTGTATTTCGTTATTCCTTGATGTGTGGTTAAAAACCCCCATTCTTGGGGTGTGATTTAGCAAATATGTGTTGATATTATTGTTGGGTCTTACTTGGTAATAGGGTAGATGTATTTTAATGGTGATTTCATCTAGTGGTTGTGGTTTAATTTAATGGGTTTGTAGTTGCAAATACAGAGTCACCCATGTGTTTCGACTTGCCCGACAGGGAGGTCGCAAAACCAAGACCACTAGATTGATGGCCTAAGGAGTAGGTCAACATGAGGTTCAGCCCGAGAGGGTGAGCCCTAGTCCCATATCCTAACACTCAGCTCGAGAGAGTGAATGGGGTAAGGCGTAGGCTGGTCTTCATGCGGCAAATGGGTGTCCGAGAGAAACGCATTTGAAACGGGGTAAGTTCCCCGAGAGGGAACTTATTTCCATCTAAAGCTTAGCCTAGTTACTATTATCTTGCAAATTTCCTATCGAAAGCATGTACCCCACTATTTATCTCAACATGTATTGCGGTCACACCCCAAGAACTCTTCCCCATACTTGATTTCTTGTTATTTTTGTTGTTTTAGTTGTGCTTGTGACAAAACCCCATTGATATTTGACACTTTTGTGTACCCCCTTTGATTTACAATGTTTTTAATCGTTAATGTCTTTAGCTACGACTAGTTAGAACTAAATTTTATTTCTCTATTAATTCTCAAGACCGCTCCCTTGGGACACGACCCCCACCCTTGGTTGGGTTACTATAGTATTGCACGATTCGTAGACAATTGTATTGGAAGTTGTGTCATTGGTTACGAATACATAAGATATAATACATCAAAATGGCGCCGCTGCTGGGGAGTGGTGTTACTTGAGAATTTTTTAGATTAGTGGAATTTTGTTCTTCTTAGTTGTAGTTCACTAACCTTATTTTTAGTTTTGTTTTCTGTAAGTTTGTTGGTGTAGGTAGGTTCCCTGAGCATGGCTGAGGGAACTAGTGTCAAATCAGCCGGGACAAACCAAGAAGTCGAGGGTGACTTCAAGTTAGCTGCACTGGCTACTCAGCTGAACGACTTAGCTACCAAGATCTCAAAGGTGGAAAAACAGTGCAAGAGCCAAATGGGGGCACTTACCTCCTTATGAGCAAGAAATGTCTAGGAAAATGAAAATAAACGTATCGAGAATATGCTATGAATCATTATAAAAAAACTTCATGAACAAGACAGAATGATAGAGGTAATAAAGGAAAGCATGGAGGTACTGAATCAGATGTGTGGCTCCCACTCAGGATCAATCAAATTGATTGAAAACGTCTTGGACCGCGCATTACCTCATCTCTACTCAGGCAGTAAAGGCGGGTTACCTAGTGACACTAGGTCTAACCCCAGAGACGAAGTTTGACTGGCAGCTCACGTCAAGCCACGATGTTAAATAAGGCGCTTCCTGGGAGGCAACCCAAGGTTTTAACTATTTAAATTTGCTTTTACAAATAATAGTGTGTTATTGGTGCAGGTTTGAATGAGGAAAGTGGTGGAAAATACAGATTGGCTAGAAAAAGGTCAGTCGGCAGACCGCTAAATAGGTCGGCGCATCGCCGACCAGGGCGGTGATTCTGACTTAGACCACCATCTCGATCCCAAGAAATTGGCAAGTGTTTAACAATCAGCGGGACAAGGGACCATTTGGTGATACGCCGAGTGGATCGGCAATCGCAACTAACGTCGCTGAACTAGCATGAACTGGACGATTTATAATGGCCCAAGTTCTTAAATTTTGAAATCCGTCTCTTTCCCTCATTTTAAATCTTCACAAATTCACACCAAGGTAGTATTTTCAATATTTTTCTATCCTACTAGTATTTTGGTTGAGTAATTTGTGCTCTGAGTTGGATTTCTTTGCTACCTAGCTTTTCAATCATATTTTAATCGGCACAAAAGGTTAGTTAGCCAAACCCCGATTTCATTTTCGAATAGTTTGAACTCTTATGAAATGATTATATCTTATTGATGTGTGATGGGCCTCTCTGCTAGGATTAGAATGTCTATTTCAATTTGAAAAGTATGCTCGTAGTGTTTTGCTCGTCGGAGACCCGTATATGTTGTGATAGTAATTGAATGAAGTCTCGTTGGGTTGTGCTTGCATGTTGTTTTGATTGTCTGGGTGAATTCTGAGTAGCCCATGTTTGTGCTAAATGTCAAAAATTTGCTCAATGATAGAGAAGGGTGGCATCGCTCTTAAGAGTACATATCGTCAAATGGCCAAATGCGGCAAGTTCGGGAGAAATCTGAGTATTCCGGGGTGATCGGTAGTATGGGTCCTATTTGAATTTCGTTATTGCATGCTTTAATTTCACTTTTAGGGTTTACGGGATTGAATTTGAGAAGATGGATTGAAAATGGGCACGTTGAACCATTCGGCAAGCTGGGTCGAGCTCGCCAAGTCATTTGACGGTTCGCCCAATGTGTCCATCTCACCCTTAGTATCAAGACAAAGTGGATAAAACTGTGACTTTCGGCGAGAAGCCATATATCGCCATGCACACTCGGCGACTCACCAAAAGTACTCTTGACCGCCTTATGTATGCTACTACTGAGACACTTATGCACTGCAACTTTCAGCAGACAAACCCTTGCTCGCCGAAAGAGGTTCGACGACTCGCCAACTCACATGGTGAACTTTTCTGTAGTAGATTGCCTGTGATTTTATATTTCTTCCTTAAATCCTCCCAAATGTTTTGCAGGTATGGCTAAACCCAACAAAGCTGGTAGCAACACACAACCCCGACGCAAAGAAAAAGGGATCACAATCAATGAGGATGCAACTGTATCTATGCACAAGGCCACCAAAATAAGGACAAAACTATTGAGCTATCAGATGCAACTTCCAACAGTACCGGTTTTTACACCAATGACCCAACAATATATGATAGTGCGAGCATGGGTTCTGATGAAGATGAATTGCTGGAGGCACAAAGGAATGAGTTACGATCCAAACAAATGAACGATCCATCTCAGATCAGAAATCCTCGATCCACCACTCAGACTCGCCCAGTTTCAGAGCAAGCAATAGTACTGGCATCTCCAGTACAAGGCCCCCTACCCAAATCAATGAAAATATTAAAGTCTGAGGGGCTGAGAAAGATAATTAAGGAAAAAAGGCTCTCCATAGATGGGGTGATCGATAAATATCCTGAGATAATAGAATGCCTAAAATATCACAAATTTCAAATATTCACCAAACCCCGTCGCTCTTACATACTAAGCTGGGTTAGAGAGTTCTACAATGTATACATTGCATTGGTACCTCAATGGAAGAGGATGGTGTCGTCCTTCAAAGCAGCTAACTACGTGATCGTCAGATGAAAGAAGGTAGTTTGTGATAGTGAAGCTATCAACAAAGATTTAGGTATGTCCGATAAGATTAATGATCACTACTAGCAAATTAATCAGAACAAAGAAGTTAGATGAGATGAAAAGGTGGTTAGCTTACTGATCTCATATGAGGAGACTCCAAAATGGCTAACAGAAGGAGTTCCAATTGAAAAGAAAGATCTGAACATAGCTGCAAGGTACTGGTTCGGGTTCATCAGCAGCACAACCATGCCATCTCAGAATGAGTCGATTCTTCACCTTTCCCAGGCAGCTTGCCTAGGTTGTATGATAGAGGAAATGCGAATAAACCTGGGAGAAATCATCACTGCAGAGATCCATATGCGTGCAAAACAGCGCCAAACATCTCTTCATCTCCCAATATTGATCACGAAATTGTGCAAAAGAGCTCAGGTGCCTAAATATGAAAAGAAGTATGTGGAATTGGCTACTACCACCTCCCCTAATATTTGAAAGATCGAAGCTGAATATCTTAAGGATCAAACGAGAAAGAAACAGAAGGAAGTTGCGGCCACTTGATCCACACCTGTGGAGGAATCTTCGCCCACTCCGGCCCTAGGTCTTCAGGTACACCCACTTCCTCTTCTCATTCACAGACTCCAGGTCCCTCTGCTTCTGTGATATAACACAGACCCACTGCTGCGATTGCATCCTGCGAACCGATCACTTAGGCATCCTTGATCCGGATGGGACATCTTGCTCAGTCTGCTGATTTTCGAGCTGCCAACATAGAAAAATCCATTCCAGGAATGATTCAGGCTACCCTCAATGATGTTGTGATACCACTGAGCACCACTATTGATGCTCTGGCGGCCATGATAGCCATATGTGAGCGTGACCTAGGAGCCACAGAAGAGGTGACAAGCTTAAAGGCTGCTATTGCAGAGCTGAGGAGAGAGGTGGATTACCTTAAATCAATCGACGTGTCCATTATCTTTGGAACAGTGGAAATTCTGGATGCGCCTGAGATGCCTCAGACCTCCATTGGTTGTGGAGACGGAGCAAAACAAATAGCCGATCCTGACTCAAAGGCAGAAACTGACGAAGCGATGTTTGAGGAAGCTGCAGCAGATGACACAGTCGAGACCGAAGAAATCATGATAGACGTTGCTGTGCAAGCTTCCTTGGCAGAGGCTCCTACTGCTGGACCCAATGGAGATAATCCTTCTGGAAGTCACTCCGGGCACTGATGCCCAGACATAGGGAGTGACTACTTAGCCAGGATCCCCTATTTATCTCCCTCTTTGTCTTTCTTTATTTTTCCTTTTAGATTATATGTTAATTGCATTTGAGGACAAATTTCTTTTATTTGTGGTGGGTTGAGGCCCACACTCTTGTTTGCTATTGATGTTCATGTTTAAGGTATATTTGGGTTGTCTATTTTTAATTGTGTTATATATTGCTTTTCGTGGATGTTTGAGCTCATGGCTCCTCTTTTTGTTTTTAATTGATGCAAATTTTGACCCTTCCAAAAAAATCTTGTTTTTCAAAAAATTTCTCCACCGCTTGTGTTGAAAGTGGTTGTTCTCTTGCAAAATTTAAGTCTCGGTTCCGATCAATACTGATGACTTGAACAGTGCTCTTAATTGAACAAACATGAATGTGCGGCTACGACGAGACCAAATGAAGTTGCATAGACAATATGTGCACTATTTGCATCTTGTTGTGATTAGCCATTTACCAAATTGATTCTCTTGTAATGGCCATTGCACACTGGCGAAAGTGTGTAGTCTTGTTTAACTTAAGTATCGATGCCTTGTGTGAGTAGCTTACTTTGAACTATGCATGAATAAACCAAGAATTTTCCCCGTTAGTCTGATTGATTTAGAAAGGTGTACTCTTGAGATGATCTTAGGCAACTTTAAAGAGTGTAAACCAAATTTGACATATGCCTCTTTTGTGGCCTACCCGTGAGCGTGTGAAACTCTTTTGAACACCCTTTGAGCCTTACCTTTATTTGAAAGAACCTTGATGAACCCTATTTGAGCCACTACCTATAATCCTCTTGATTTGTGGTTTAGTGAATAGCCAACTTAGGCCAAAAGTCTAAGTTGGGGGTGTGGTAAAAAGGAAAAGGAGAAGTCAAGAAGTGCAAGAAAAAGTCTCTCTAAACCATGGTATTGCAACACGAAATGGAAACCCTTCTAATATATATATATATATATATATATATATATATATATATATATATAATT
>JAJOOR010050403.1:0-13537 GCA_036250505.1 Solanum acaule | reverse complement strand
GTGACAATTTTTTTTTAAAAAAAGTTTGTTAATATTTTTTGGAATGGGGTGTAGGGGGGGTGTTAGAGGGGCTGGTAGGGGGGTAGGGGTGTGGGGGAGGGGTTTGGTAGAGGCTGGGGGTCGTAGTCAAGCCTTTTACATTTTGCTTTGAACAAGATTTCTATTATAATATGGGTACCCATATTATCCAGTGGGTAACTCGTTTTTACCTATTTAAAATGTGAGTCGAGTTGAGTACTTTATCCATTTTTATTTAACTCATTTTTTATCGACTCATATTCGACTTGACTCGCTCGTTTGCCACTCCTAAGTATAGATATTGAAATTTTTTCACAAATCTCATAGTGTTAAGAGCTAATTGCATCATATCTCCTCTTTTCCAAATTACAAAAAATCCTTAAATTTGGTGGAATCCAGATACATCTCAAAATGTCCTGATACATCACGTCCCAATTTTGGATACATACCTCAATGTATCGGTACACCGCGTCTCGATTTTAGATGCATCACTCCACATCCTGATACATTGCATACGTACCGATATATCGCAAAAAATGATGTATCTGACTGATACATCACATAAAATGATGTAACCGAGGGATAAATCGCGTAAAGTGATGTATCTGAGAATAAGAGTGTCACGACCCAAAATAAAGCCTAGATGTGACATGACGTATAAGACCCCAAGAGGACGTACATGAGACATTTGACCTATATACAACACAATATAATAGAAAATACGAGAAATAAAGTAGAAAATCTCATATCATAAAAAAGTTTGACATAAAAGTGAAGTCTACTCATAGTCTTGACAAGTCAATCTAATACATCGAAAGAAGTGGTTGAAACGTAACTCATGCACCATATACAACATCTGAAAAACTAAAACATAAGAAAACAAAGTAAATGTGACATGGTCCTCGGAACATGAGGACTCACCAAATCTTCACATCAGCACTTAATTATAAGTCACGAGCGGGGAGGAAGAGAAGCATCAGACCCTACATTATAAGACAATGTAGGCACAAATATGCACTAGTACATGAAATATACTAAGTATGAGGGATATGCATAAGAATATAAAACATGATCATAAGGAGACATAAAGGAAAACATGATATGCATGACCAAGCTAAAACATAGTAAAATCTTTAAAGAAGAATCATAAATCGTTAAAATGATCAATGCATCTTAAAATCATAATTAAAGCTTCATAAAACCTTTGAAAGTAACTTGGTTCATTTTATGGGATATTTATCGTTAACCGACATAGACCACGTGAGCTATAACGTGGAATCTAGTGTCTTGCTCCCACATCGAAAATAGATGTCCTTATTTGCCAAGCCAAGGACGACTTTACAATTCTATCTTAGGTGGATCCACTAGCTATGTCTTTCTAAGACAAATCCTATGGAGGAATATAGTTAGGGACAATGAAATTGCAACTAAAGACCGACCTCTACTAACGAGGGAGTCTCAATCTCAATATCCTCTCAATGCTAAGTAAAAATCCCAACGGAATAGTAATATTCATCAACATATCATCATACATGAAAAAATACAATTAAGTTACTAATCCAAAACTAAATAATCATAGAATATTGATTTCATGTATCACGACACTTTATCCAATACTAAGTGCCAATGATCGTTAGTTAGTAATATAACCCAACTAAGTGATTTGGGGTCGAATCCCACAGGGAGTGGTTTGTAATCGAGAATCAATAGGCAAGTAAGAATATGCTCAAGTCAATCATAGGAATAAAAAGTTACGAAGAAAAACATAATTCAAGTTTGGGGTGACACAAGTGTCAAATATCAGGGGGTTTGTTTGTATTAACAACTACAACATCAAATACACAACCTATCTCTATTCCTCCTTACCGAATGGATTTGACAGAGCTTAAGGAATTGAAAGATTTTTTGGATAGGGGTTTCATTAGACCGAGCATCTCTCCATAGGGTGCTCCAGTTTTGTTTGTTCGAAAAAAAGATAGCTTGCTTCATATGTGTATTGATTACCATCAATTGAATAAGGTTACCATTAAGAATAAGTATCCTCTTTCAAAGATAGATGATTTGTTTGACAAACTACAATGAGCAAGTTACTTCTCTAAGATTGACCTCCAGTCGGGTTATCACCAATTGAGGGTGAAAGAGGATGACATTCCGAAGATGACTTTTCAAACTCGGTATGGTTATTATGAGTTTTTGGTGATGTCTTTTGGCTTGAATAATGCTTTGGCTGCTTTTATGGATTTGATTAATAGGGTGCTTAGACAATACCTTGACATGTTGATTGTGCTCATTGATGATATATTGATCAATTCAAGGAGTGAAGATGAGCATACCGAACATTTGAAGATTGTGTTGCAAGTCCTTAAGGACCAACAACTCTTTGCAAAATGTGAGTTTTGGTTAAAATATGTGGCTTTTCTTGGTCACATTGTTCCACAAAAGGGTATTGAGGTAGATCCTACGAAGACGGATGTGATAAAGAGTTGGCCTAGACCTCTATTCCCTTCAGGTATTAGAAGTTGCTTAGGTTAGCCAGTTACTGTAGAAGGTTTATGGAAGGGTTTTCGTCGATTGCCTCTCTATTGATGGCATTGACCCAAAAGAAAGTGAAAATCTTATGGTCAGAAGCTTGTGAAAAGAGTTTTCAGGAATTGAAAGATAGACTTACTTCCGCTCAAGTGTTAACTTTACCGGAAGGAACCGATGGGTTTGTTATTTATTGTGATGCTTCGAGAATTGGGTTAGGGTATGTCCTTATGAAAAATGGGAAAGTCATTACCTATGCCTCAAGGAAACTTCAGGTGCACGAAAAGAACTATCCTACTCAATATTTAGAACTAGCGGCAGTTGTGTTTGCTTTGAAAATTTGGAGGCATTACTTATATAGTGTTCATGTCAATTCTTTACCGACCACAAATGTTTGCAATATGTGTTTAAATAGAAGGATCAAAATCTTCGCCAAAGAAGGTGGCTTGAGTTACTAAAGGACTATGATATAAGTGTTCTCTACCACCCCAATAAAGCAAATGTGGTGGCGGATGCTCTTGGTCAATTTTCAATGGGTAGTGTTGCTCATATAGAGGATAGTAAGAAAGAATTAGTTCCAGATGTTCATAGATTGGCTCGAATGGGTGTTCTATTGGTAGAATCCACCAAAGGTGGTGTTGTGGTCCAAAATGGTTCAGAATCATCTTTTGTGGTGGATATGAAACCCAAACAAGGTCTTGATCCAACTTTGGTTGAATGGAAGGAAGCGATGCTTAAAAAGTTTGTAGAGACTTTCTCTCAAGGGGTAATTAAATGGTGTGCTTCGTTATCAAAGTCGTTTGTGTGTTCCCAATGTGGATGACTTGAGAGAACAAATCTTATCAGAAGCCCATAGTTCTCGAGATTCCATTCACCCGGGAGCCACCAAGATGTATCGTGATTTGCACGAGGTTTTTTGGTTGAATGGGATGAAGAGAGATATTGCGAAATTTGTCTTAAGTGTCCAAATTGACAACAAGTGAAAGTTGAGCATCAAAAGCTAGGAGGTTTGTCCCAAGATATCAGTATTCCTACTTAGAAGTGGGAAGATTTGAATATGGACTTTGTTGTTGGTTTACTCCGCACCCTGCAGCAACATAACTCGATTTGGGTTATAGTAGATTGTATGACAAAATCAGCTCATTTCATTCCCGTCAAAGTTTCATATTCGGCGAAGGACTATGCTAAGTTGTACTTAAGGGAAATGGTTAGGTTTCATGAAGTGCCCTTGTCCATTATCTCCGATCGTGGTACCCAATTCACTTCTCAATTTTGGAAATCTTTCCAAAAGGGGCTTGGTACTCATGTCAATCTTAGTACGGCCTTTCACCCGTGAACCGATGGGCAAGTGGAGCGTACTATCCAAACTTTGGAAGATATGATGAGAGCGTGTGCAATTGACTTCAAAGGTAATTGAGATGATCACTTGCCTTTGATTGAATTTGCGTATAATAATAGATATCACTCAAGTATTTGTATGGCTCTATTAGAGGCTCTATATGGTAGAAGGTATATATCTCATATAGGATGGTTTGCAGTAGGTGAAGTTACGTTGATAGGTACCGAGTTGGTACATGAGGCTATGGAGAAAGTTCAGCTTATAAGAGAAAGATTGAAAATGGCTCAAAGTCGACAAAAGTCCTATGCCGATGTTAGAAGAAGAGATATTGAGTTTGATGTGAATGATTGGGTCTACTTGGAAATTTCACCCATGAAGGGTGTAATGAAATTTGGAAAGAAAGGGAAGATTAGTCCCCGTTACGTGGGCCCGTATAAGATTTTGAGGCGTGTTGGTAAGGTTGCTTATGAACTTGAATTGCCTAATGATTTGGCATCGGTGCACCCAGTCTTCTATATCTCTTTGTTGAAGAAATGTGTTGGTGAACCGACATGTATAGTACCATTGGAGACTCTTGGCATAAAGGATAGCATTTCTTACGAAGAAGTTCCGGTTGAGATCTTGGTCCAACAAGTTTGAAAGTTGAGATATAAAGAAAATGCTTAAAGTAAAGGTTCTTTGGAGGAATCAGTTAGTTTAGGGTGCAACTTGGGAGGCCGAGACCGATATTATATCCCCTAACCTCATCTATTTCCTTTCGTTCTTACCCTAGCTCGAGGTATGTAGTTCCTCATGGTTTATTCTTTGGGTGTCATGTGTCTTAGATATTCCCATGATACCTTATTTATGCATGTTCATGAAAAACTTGATTTTGAGAAAATGAGTTAGCTTGATTGATTTCTTCATGTTTATGTGCATTTGAGTATGAGTTGCATTTAGACCTTATGAAATGATGTTTTTAACATGCTTTAGCTTGGAGTTGAAGTTTCCTCCTCGGATATGTGCATTTATGTGATTGCATTCATGTTGGGCTGCTAGGTCTAGTTCCTATCTTCCTTATGATGTTTTGAATCTCATTCGAGGACGAATGTTCCCAAGGGGGAGATATTGTAACACCTTGGATTAGAGAAAGGACAAAAAGGGGTCAAACAGACGTGTCAAGAACCCAAAAGTGGACCATTAAACCCTCTACAAAGACCTAGACAAGCCGTGTAGGGGACCACGGTCCAATTGGGTGCTCGTGGTAAGTTTCCAGAACCTTCCCCAGACAGGTTCACTATCACGGACCCCTACGGCTCGTGGTGATGTTGACGAACCGTCAAACGGGTCGTCCAAGTCACCTAGTCAGTAAGGTCTAACCCCAAGTCACTATGAATGTCCATGGACGTTTAAATGGCCCATGAAGGGGGTTTATCAAACTTAGAGTTTATGGTCAACTTCAAACGATCATATATTTTAGCACAAAAATAATTTGGTGGCCCATGACTAATCGAATTAAAAATCTCTGAGTCCTCTTTCCAATACCACTGAGTTTGCCTATTCCAAGCTTGGAGTAAAATGTTATACCCGAAATAGTGAAGCCCTATCGGGTAGAGCATCTTCACGACCCACTTGACGGGCCGTAGTGCTGTAGACGTCCTGTGGAGGCCTCATTGAAGTCACTTTGTCAAGTTTTAAATCAGGGGATTTTGAGTCTTTTCCTAATTGTTTCCACTCAATACTACGTCGGTTTACCTTCTACCCAAAACCCTATATAATGATTTTTACCCCCAAAATCACCTAATTCAATTCATTCTCTCATATTTCTAAAAGAAGATCAAGTCATCCTCTCAAATATTTCTCTCTCTAAGGAAGAAGAAGGAGTCAAGTTAGGGTTTCAAGATCAAGTCTCTAGTTCACCAATTGCTTAAGGGCTTTAAACTCCAAGGTATGATAGTTTTCACCTATGGAGCTCTTTCCTCCATAGGGTTCCGAAATTATCCAATTTACAAGTTAGAAGTCTCCTATTGAATTTAGGGTTTTCTTATCATGGGTTCCTTTCAGTGTTGATCAAATTGATTGTTTTATGAACTATTATGCATGAATTGAGAAAATTTCATGTCTCTAAGATGAATCCCCATGAACCCATGCATAAACCATGTTATTAAATTATGAGGATATAATGTGAGTTTTGAACTTTGAAAGATGAGTTTATGAAGATATGCATATTTTTTATGAAGTTGATGAAAATGATTTTAGTTTCTATGAGAGTAAAACATAAATGTTGTTGTTGTGAAAGCATTTCTCACATACTACTCAATAGATGAATGTGAAAGAGTTTTCTCAACTAAACTTTGAATCAAGTTTTAGGAGCTATTCCAATGAAAGCTAGCTTGGATTGGCTACTTGATGTGCCTTCCATGAATGATAAGACAGGTTAAGATTTATGACTATTCCATGCATTTTATGCTTATCACTGAGAGGATATTGAGATGAAAGCTCTCCCATAGGAGGAGGTCGGGTTTCTAGTAGCAATCTCCTTATCCTATACCTATGTGCCACCATAGGATGCTGTCTTAGATAGACGATGATTGTCTTAGATAGACATTAGCTATTGCATTTGTAACCCCTCGGATTCAGAAAAGAGAAACTTGCAGTCCTTCAGAAAATTTGGTGCCAGAAATGACGAACGCCACCAACGGTCCGTCGTCTGACACACAGACCATAGGTAGGCCCATGGTTGGCAAGTCGAATTTTCCTAAAATATCAAGTTTCAGTACTTTTTCAATGGTTCACCAAGATGGTCTGTCGTTCAGTGTACGAGTCGTAAATAGGTCTCGTAGATGTGTTCTAGACATAAGAGAAATTTCAGGAAAGTTGAGACCCATGGTCTGTCATTGGGACCACGGCCCATGGGTGGATCTCGTTAGTCTAGGTC
This sequence comes from Solanum acaule, assembly GCA_036250505.1. NCBI lineage: Eukaryota > Viridiplantae > Streptophyta > Magnoliopsida > Solanales > Solanaceae > Solanum > Solanum acaule. The sequence goes on along the minus strand of JAJOOR010050403.1, from coordinate 6,737 downwards.
CAAAGATCAAGGTCTCTAAACCCATCGACGGATGATCAAGATGGTGCATTGGTGGAACCGTAGGTCCCCAACATCGATGGTGTCGACAGTTATTTTCTTAGGGGTTTTGGGTCATTTCCTAATATCTAGCCTAATACTATGTCGTTTTACCCTTCACCTAAATCCCTATATAAGTACTTTTACCCCCAAATTTCCCCTATTGAAATCATTCTCTCAAATTCCTAAAAGAAGACTTCCTCTCAAATATTTCTCTCTCTAAAAGTTGAAGAAGAAAGCTAGGATTTGTAAGTCAAGTCTCAAATTCCACCATTGAAGTCAAGATTTCAGCATTGAGGTATGATAGTTTTCATCAATGGAGCCCTTTCCTCCATGGTGTTCTCAAATTCTCCAATTTACAAAGTTAGAATTCCCCAATTGAGTTAGGTTTTCTTCCATGTCATGGGTTCCTTTAAATGTTGATCTACTAAATTGATTTATGAACTTTTATGCATGAATTGATATAATTTCATGATTTTAAGATGATTCCCTATGAGTCCATGTCTAACCCATGTTTTCTAGATATTGATGATTAAAAATGGGTTTTGAACTATGAAAGGTGAATTATGGAATTATGCATGTTCTCATAAATTTGATGTAATTGTTTACAGGATGCTTTAAGAGTGAAGTATCAATGATGTTGTTGTTGTGGTGTTGTTGAAAGGATTTTCCACATACATATGAAAGCATGATTATGAAAGGATAATCTTAAATAAGAAGGGCTCTTAAGGTTGAAAGGTTCTCTTACCTAAAATGAACCAATGTTAAGGAGCTATTCTAATGTTGAGGCATGAGGCGATTACTCATGGTTTTTATTGAAAGACAAGAGGCGACTACCCATGCCACCTGATGCAAGGACAAGAGGCGATTACCCATGTTCCTTTAAAAGATAAGATGCATATGATTAAGAACTATTACATAGAAGTTAATCTTAGTATCGAGTGGACAAGTGGCGATTACCCTTGTCCCATAAACTATGTGCCAACTTAGGATTGTCTAGATAGACATTAGCTGGTGGATCCATATAAGCTAGAAGTTCATGATCATTACCTTGGCAAGTGGGACAACCCTTTTTGGTGGGGGATACACTGAATTCCATGTTAATAGCTTACATGGTCTTATAAGTCGGTTAGGGCTACTTCCACAAGCAACTTATGATGAGCTAAGGTATGTCAATAAGTATCTCACATGTGTTTTAAAATGATGTCTATTGGTATTGACCATGTTTTTATGATTCATGATTTTAACCTCTTATCTCATATTTTAGCTTGGTCATTGCATACCATGAAATATGTCTCTCTTTAAGCATGTTTTCAAATGTTTTATACATGGCTATCATACTTGGTACATGTTTGTACTAACGTATACTCTTGCCTATATTTTCCTAAAATGTAGGGTTTGACCTTACAAATTCGTATGTTCGTGGCTAGGGATCTCATATAGAAGATAGAAGATTGGTGAGTCCTTATTCCCTGAGGACCAAGCTTGATTCCTTTATTGTCTTTACTTTCAGTTTTTGAACTTGACATATGGGCTATGCCCCGATCAACCTTATGTACTAGATGGTTTTGAGACGATGTTTAGACTTTCGCTTTTCTCTATAAGACTGTGATATGTTGAAACTGTCGTTTAAATCTCTTATGTTCTTTTATCTTGTATGATGAATGCTAAGTGGCTTGTATGGGGCCTCTCGAGGTCTTATACACGATGTTACGCCTAGGGGATACCTTGGGTCGTGATAGGATGTACATAAGCTAGAAGTTAAGGTTGTTACCTTGGCAAGTAAGGACACCCATTTTCGGTGTGGGGCAGACACCCGATTCCATGTTATAGCTCACATGGTCTCTATGTCGGTTAAGACTACTTTCCAGAATAATGATGAACTAAGGTTACTTCAAGAAGTATCTCACATATGTTCAAAAATGATTTTACTTGCATTGACCATGATCATGATTATGATTTTAACCTCTCATCTTATGTTTTAATTTGGTCTTTGCATATCACGAAAATGTCCTTTTAACATGATTTTATAACTCTATGCATTGCTATCATACTTGGTACATTTTTGTACTAACGCATACTTTTGCCTACATTGTTTCCCAATGTAGGGTCCGACGTTCCAGTTTTCCATCTCCGTGGCTACGGATCACTTAGTAGATATTACAGATAGGTGAGTCATCATATTTCGAGGACCAAGCCTTTGTTTCTTATTGTCTTTACTTTTCAGTATTGTTTGTGATGTACCGGTTACGTTCTGATCACTCTTGATGTAATAGATGGCTTTTGAGACTATGTAGACTTCTGCTTCATTTTGACAAAACACTTTATGAAATGAATCGTCTTTTAAAATCTCTTGATCTTATATTATCTTGTATGATGCATGATAAATGTCTTGTGTAAGGCCTTTCAGGGTCCTTTACGCTCTGTTACACCAAGGGTATACATTGGGTTGTGACAGTATGAGACAAAGATGGCCACACGTTGGTGATTATGATGTCGGTTAGCTACCGAAGGCACCACGATTGCTAAAACTTGGTTGGGCATGACATGCATTTGCATCTATATATATGTATTCACAACATTAGATTACATGAGCATATCATGCATAATTAATTTATATAAAGTTCAATGTCAGCCACAAAGTCTACTAGAGTGTCCGTTTCATGTGGTATCCTTATTATCCTTTTTATAACAAGTATTTATGTCTCTACATCTGCCTTACATACCAGTACCTTTGTATCTACACTGATGTCATGTTTCTTTGGGACGCTGCATTTGTTGCGTGCGTGTAGGTCCAGGTACATATTCTGATTGACCCGCTAGAACTCGGGGTTCAACCGTGATTTGGTAAGCTCCACCTCTTTTTGGAGCTTTCATAGAATTCTTACTTTTGTTGTACAATTTGGGTATAATCGAGGCCTTGTCCCAACCAATGCTTATGACACTCTTAGAGGCTATTATGTACACGATATTCTGGGTTTCTTTCTACAACTTCCATTCTACAGTCCCATAGGCTTGGCCTGTATATATATGTATGTACGTATGTATGTCTTTAGTTGCAGCCTCATCGGCTAACTAGTACTTTATTATTTTTGGCTTATCTACCTTCGTTTATGACTTGTTGTTATTTAGGTTATGACCTTAATGGTCCAGACTTAGTATTTTTGATGTTATTCTTCCCGACCTTCTAGGACCATAGTTGAGTCAATTAGTATGTTTCAGTGGTTAACTTCAATGAATAAGGTATCGAGTGCTAGTCACTCCTCCCTTATTTTGGGGCGTGACAAATTTGGTATCAGAGTAAGTCGTGTCCTAGGGAGTCCACAAGTCGTGTCTTGTAGATTCTTGTTTATAGGTGTGTTGTGCACTACACTTATAATCAGGAGGGTAAAAGGCAAGTAGGACTGGTTACATTTCTTTCTATTTGTAGATCGTGTAATACAACAGAGTTATAAGTACGCATGTGATATAAATCGTGCTTTGCGTTTCTTATCTGACTAAGTCCTTATGCTCAAGAGGATTTATTGAGATTTTACGGTAGAGATTGTTGGTTGTCTGAAATTTGTAGACTTGATAGAGCTAGAGATGCTCGACTTTCTTATTAATATGGGCATGGATTGGCTGAAACCTTGGTATGCTAATGTCGACTATCGAGAGAAGACTGTTAGATTTCAATTCCCAAGGGAAGTAGTACAAGGATGGAAGGCTTATATAGCAATGCCGAAAGGCAAGTTTATTTCCAATCTTTAGGCAATGAAATGGTTGCCAAAGGCTGCATTTATCATATTCTCTTAGCGAGTTTCAGATATTGATGCTAAGTCATCGACTCTTCAGTTATTCTAGTGGTCAATGAGTTTCTATTTGTATTTCCAAGCAAATTTCTTGTTATTCCCCTAAAACAGGAGTTTGAGTTTTCTATTGATACATTACTAGATCTCCAACCGATATCAATTCCCCCATTTAGAATTGCATCGGAAAAAAATAAAGGAACTGAAAAAAATATTTTGACGGATATATTAGATAAGGGCTTCATCAGGCCTAGTGCATCACCAAGCAGTGCACTAATGTTATTTGTGTGGAAGAAACATGAGTCATTGGAAAAGTGTATAGACTACCAAAAACTGAATAAGGCGACTATAAAGAACAAATATCCACTGTAAAGGATTGATGGATATTTTTGACCAACTATATGATGTTGGATGCTTCCCAAAGATTGATTTACATTTAGGGTACCACTAGGTACTTGTTCGAGAGAGTAATATTCCAAAGACAACCTTCATGATTAGATATGTCCATTTTGAGTTTTTTGTAATGTCTTTTAGATTGACGAATACCCCAACAATATTTACGACTTTGATGAATAATATATTGATGTTGTTTTAGACTTGCTCACAATTGTATTAGATAATGGTATTCTGGTACATTCTCATTCAGAGGCAAACATAGGGATCATCTCCAAGTAGTGATTCAGTTACTCCAAGGTTAAAGGTTGTATGCTAAGTTCTCAAAGTATGAGGTTTGGTTGTGTTCGATGGTTTTTTGGGGGGCATATTGTATTAGATGCTGGTTCGGGTTGACTTACAAAAGATTGAGGCCATGAAAACTAGGCCTAGACCTATGAACCTAGTAGAAGTTCAAATCTTTCTAAGGGTTAGTAGAGTGTTACAGAAGGTTTGTGGAAATATTTTTTTTCACTTTCAGTAGCCCTGATAATGTTGACTAAGAAAAAAGCTAAGTTTCAGTGGACCATAGCCTACGAGGGGAGATTCCAAGAGCAGAGAGATAGATTGACTTCAACACTAGTTCTGACCTTACAAGGCGGTCCAGAGGGCAATGCAATGTATTATTATGCTTCAAGCATTAGGCTGGTTTATGTTCTGACAAATCATAGAAAGGTAATTGCTTATGCTTAATGACAGTTAAAAAAGAATTAAGAGAACTACGCGACCTATGATTTAGAGTTGATTGCAATTATTCATGCCTTGAAGATTTTGAGGAATTACTTGAACGTCTTTAATGTTGATATTTATACAGATCGTAAGAGTCCCCAATATATTATTAGACTGAAAAGGTTGAACCTACAATAGCACAAATGGCATGAATTACTGAAAGTATGTGATGTCGATATCATATATCATCCAAGGAAATCCAATGTAGTAGAGGATGCCCTCAATCGTAAGTCTATGGACAATCTTTCACCTTTGGGAGCTTAGAACCGACATATGGCCTAAGAGCTCCATCATCTAGCTTGTTGGGGGTTAGATTATTAGACGTAAATGATACTAGAGTCAGAGTTCAGTACTGAGTAATATCATCTCTATTGTGGAGGTGAAGGTGTTACAAAACGAGGATCCTACTTTACTTCAACTCATAGGCAAGGACCAACAATGGACTTTTTTAGCCATTGAGGAGATATAGTCTTCAGATTCAAAGATCAACTATATCCTCCGAATGCCACAAGACTTCTATAGAAAATTATAGGACATCCAAACCATTCTGTCATGACCCAGGGGTACCCCCTAGATGTAACATGGCGTATAAGACCTCGAGAGGCCTCATACAAACCACTTAGCATATCATAACATAAAGTAATAGAAAAGTGCAGAAATTTAAAACATTTTCAACACAATAAAATTCTTTTATAAAATGAGCGGAAGTCTAACAACATTGTCTCAAACCATCTAACATAAGAGATAAAATCTTGAGACGCAGCCCATACAATAGTCCTACATGAAAAGAAAGACATAAAAGAGATAAAGGGGTGATCCAATCCTCGAATACAATGACGACTCACCAAAGCTTCACTTCCTTGATCAACTAAGAACCTAGCCACAAGTGTGTGAATCGAGAGCGCCGTACCCTACATTTGATAAGAATGTAGGCAAGTGTAGCGACCCTCAAAATGAAGTAGGATAAAGTAGAGCCTCACATGAGTTTTATGCATTAATAACTTGTTAAAATAATGAAGAATAACCTTTTAAGTCAGTTTTAAAGAGTTTGGAAGTCAAACGTCAAGGAACGATCAAGACGTTCGAAAACTAGTCCTTTACGTGTTGGTGTGTTCTAGTATGCTGTTCATGTTTTTATGTGTTGTTTGGAGTCTAAAATCAGTGGAGGTGAACCTAGTGTCTTAATAAATGTTTTTAGGGTCAAAATGTTCAGATACGACTCCCCGGGGGCCACCCTAAGGGTCCCCGAGGAGGACCCCAACCTTGGCTAAACAAGCTGCCAAGGCAGCTTGAGATTGTGCTTGGAGGGAGCATGTCCGCATCGCGGACTAGCTCCACCAAGGGCCAAAAGTTTGGTCCACGTAGCGGACATGTCGCGGACTCTACTGTCTCAAATTTAATTTCCAAAAAACTTGTGGGAACACCTCCGCGTCGCGAACTTGTTTCCCGACGAAATCTACGAAAATAAAACTCAAGTTTGACTTGTTTAAAAAGGTCCAACTAAGTGAGGGGTACTTTGGGGAATTATTATAAACAGTTATTCTACCTATTTTAGGGTATTTTAAGTTGGTTAAAACCCCTAAACCTAAAATTAGACCCCATTCTTCAAATTGACCCTTCCCTCTCAAAATAGATTCTCTCAAAAACTCCATTTAAGACCTTGATGAAGCTCAAGCTAGAAGATGGGTTTTCAACTGATTTCTTCTTCAATTTCATGGTTCTTCAATAATTAAGGTATGGTGACTCTTGATT